>CAIGRP010021576.1:0-11686 GCA_903798385.1 Fraxinus cuspidata | reverse complement strand
GTGTAGAAAAATGCACTTATCACTATACCACATTCACATTAAAAATATGATTGGGTCGAACAGTTTGGAGCAAGCTGCTGCCTGGCATCCAGCAAACTAGCTGCTATAGGCAGTAAAGAAACCTTCAGTAAACTAGACGCAGCAATGAGCAACTGCAGGCAGTAAATAACACGTACTACTCGTTCAGGCTGCTAGGAACAACTACCTGATTCTGCACATAGGGAACATATGGTGCAACAACATAGACCTGACTTGCAAACTGGGGTTGTAGAAATTGAAGCACCCAGGTTGGATGAAGAATTGATAAGAAACTTAAAAAGGAAAAATGGTAGAGCAACCTACCATAACAATGAAGAAAAATAGGGTTAAATCCACCAGTGATCACCCGACTTCATTCTTAGTGTCACCATGATCACAAAATTTGATTTTGTTTCATCATACTTACCCAACTTGATATTTAGTATCACTATGGGCACCAAATTTAATTTTATTTCATCATCACCAACAAATTTTATTTTATTTTATTTTTAAAAAATAAATAAAAAATTTTATTTTAGAAAAAATTACTTAAAAAATAAAATAAAATAAATACTTATTTTTAAAAAAAATTACTTAAAAAATAAAATAAAATAAAATAAAAACTTATTTAAAAAATGTTTTTAAAATAAAAAAAGAAATTTTCATTTCATTTTATTTTAAATTTATTTTTTATATATAATGCAAAGTTACTATTTTATCTCCTTTAAAAATAGTGAAAATGATGAAAAGAAGTTGAGTGATTATGGTAAAATGTTATATAAAATTGAGTGACCATGACAAAATAAAATCAGATTAATCAACCAAGGTTGTAATGTTTTTGTTTCACTTTGAATCTCTTGCTAGGGATCTTTTGATCCTTTGTAACGCTTGGAAGTCCAATTATGCTCAGAGTAATTATACTAGATTTTTCATCAAATTCAATTTATCAGTAAAAAATTGGGATATTAAGTAATGTGTTTCACCTTTATGAATTGTCTATTATATGGACATTAGTCTCATATCATGCAATCGATTGAAAGATAGTTTGCGCGAATTGAAAGAAATATGTTTAGAGATATCTTTGTACTGCAAATACTTTTGATGTCTTGTCAAAATTCAAATGAACTATAATATTTTTCAGAAAGAGAGAAGTTCAAAAATCTTGTGCACAAGTAATTGCCATTCTTCCCTTGATGGTCGCTCTATAAATTATGAGATTGGATATGATATGAAATCATGCAATCCAATAACTCAAATCAATTGCTACTCTAGATATTAAATATATCAAACACAGCTTGATTTGGTTAGTCAAGTGAATCGAGTGTTCAGTGTAGTGTTATATTCATCACGAGAATTATTGGTTAAGCTGAAAATGTTCACTTATAATTAATGACTTATTTTTACATTAAGATGAGAGTTACTCGTAAACACGGAGTACAATAGGTCGTCCAGCCCGGCCCGGGTTTCAACACCACCGGCCAGGTAACTTTTTGGTTCTTCCGGGAGTTGCTGCAGCAATCCTCATTTGCTCAATGAAGGCTTCAGTATTCACTTCCTCTGATAAAATATCCTCTAATTTGTCCGAATTGATCACCAATTTCACCCTCCAAACGCCCTTTCTTCGATTTCCCAATCTGGTAACAGCCTCAAAATCTTCAACACGCCCGTTGGACGGATTCATTTTTTCATCTCTGATTGGTAAGAGATAGTAGAATTGACCGTCGACAAGCTGCTGATGATCAAACAATGGAGAAGAAATTTGATTTTGCCCAAAAATTTTGTATCCGGGAAAGTTTTCGAGAACTTCCCGGACTAATTTAGGGCCTTTTAATTCTAATATATCGCCGGAATCTGCCATGATCCGGATAAAATCCACCTGATTTGCAGCATCAGAAACAGATTTGAGAGAGCAATTCCCCATTGCAATTTCCCCCTTTTTTTGGTTGCTGCTTTGTTTCTCTGTTAATCAGAAGAGCTGTGGTTGTATTTATGGAGGAAAATATTGAATCAATTTCGGCGGGTCACGGATTTGGATGGGGAAAAAAACATTTAAATAAAAAGAATAATATATGTATGCGACTTCAGATGAGACGATTAAACATATATCATCAAAATTTACAAAATATCTAAGTTTATAATTTTCCATTTTCCATTCATAAATGTCATTCGATAAAAAATAAAAATAAAAATAAATCTAGTTTTGTTAAAACTTAGAAGATGAAATTTAAATAAATATATGAATCCCTTCCTTAACATAGAGCTAGGTTCTTTAACCACCATTCTATTAGCGTGGGGTTGACTTCACAATCTTTAAAAGTGAGGGTTTGAATCCCAACCTATTTAAGTAGATGAGATTATGTTTCTACGTGATGAAAAATGTCAATATTTCAATTGACTTAAAAATAGAGGAAAGAATCGTCAACCCACTTGATATTCGTGAAGGTTGCGTGTGATTTTAATTTATAAATTGATGATTATTGTGACGTATGAATTCCGATTTATTGATTTATTTCGAAATCTTAATTCTAAGAGTTGGAGACTTAAAATGAAACATTAAAGAATACCATCCTAACTTTTATTAGATTTTAAGACAAGGTGATTAATCGATTGACGCAACGATCTTTAGTAGAATTCAACGAGGTCACGGATTTGGATGGGGAACAGAAGACGAGAATGCGGCGGAAGAGACAATTTTTGCGTTGCTTTTTGAAATTTGAGTGCAAAATTTATGGGACTAAATCAATTATGGTGATCCCTAGAATAAAATAAAATATGCAGTGTACATTTGTCGCCGGCCAAAGTCGATATTATCAAACTAGGGGGTGTGCATCTAGACGGTTCAACGGCTAATTTTCAAACATAAACATGGAAGTATAATACACAATTTAATTTTATTATTTATTACGTCTTATGTTCGTGGTAACTCTAAGCTGTGAGTAACGAACCTATTTTCTTAATGCTAATAACCATTTAAGGTTATAAGATAATATTCAGTCAAAAATATTGTACCAGCACCATCAAGTACCAACATATCTTATCTATAATGTTGAGTCACTATAAATCGTTGTTAAACACAAAGCGTGTGTTTATTATACAAAAGCACAAAAATGGGACAAAACTAAAGTCATGTTGGTTTTCTCATGCGAACGTATTTAATCCCTAATTTCCAACTCTCCAATTTTGCTGGATATGAGTAATAAATAACATTGTTTGATGACATGTTAATGAAGCCACGTTTAAATGTACATTAATATTTTTAAACGAAGTATATGAATAATTTTTTCTTGCTATCACTTCCTTTATGAATTAAGTAACTATACACTAATTTTATTTAATTAAGTAATTATACTTTAATTTAATTTCGGACATAGTTATTCAATTAAAATCATATCAAAGTGTAATTACCTGATTAATTAAAATCAAAGTACAATTATTTAATTAACAAATTATAGATAGCACAAATAAAATTTACACAATCTGATAAAAAAATATTCCACTATCTATATTTTCGACTCACTTGAGCCACATTTAAACGATTTGGAATATATCTCCAATCAGCTCTTTTTCTTTTTAATAAAAACAAAAAATTGAAATTATGATAAAACTCTTAGGGGCTATTCTCTTTGTGTTTCAGTTTTGTGTTTTGAGTTTTGAATTCATTTTGAGTTTTATGTTTTGAGTGTCCATTTTGAGATTGGTGTCCATTTTGAGATCGTTGAAAATGTGTTTTTTTTAGTATTTTGAAAAATTGTTTTGAAAACACCCAAAATGCGTTTTAAAAATTTTGACATGATCATAACTGAAAATAACAAAAAACGATAAATTATTCGTTTTGTGTTTTCTTTGTTAATTTTTAACTTGTTTTCAAAAACGCGTTTTCGAAAATGGGAAAAATAACGCTTTTTCACTATTTTAAAAAATTGAAAACAGAAAACGGTTTAAAAATGATAAAGAGAACAACCCTTAATTTCAAGATCTTCTGCAGTGAACTCGAGCTCTTTGACCAAGTTCTCTCGAATATCAAATAACGATTGATATACGAAATTGATATTAACCATTTTTCAGAATATTCTGAAAAAACCAACAATGAATAAAGGACAAAATAATATTCTCAATAATTTTGAAAAGGAAGGGCTTGTTATCTGGCCATGCCAACTTCCAACATCAACATCACTTGAAAAAATCTTAACTCGAATTTGCAACATGCCAACACAATGTAAGATAAAATCAGCTTTTTGATTATTTATAAATAATAATACTTCAGCTTACAAAAAAAGGAAGTTTTGAACTCTTTATAGAAGTCTCTCACATTCCATGGATTCATATTTACAGATGATCATTGCCTATTCTTTACTTGTATAACTTCAATGTGCTTCAAAAGTACAACTGAGATTCTCTCTCTCTCTCTCTCTCTCTCTCTCTCTCTCTCTGTCCTTCATATACATTGCGTTGTATAATGTGTGTAGTATACTGTGCTCCCATTCCTCATACGCTCGAAGGTTTGTCTTCTACAAAAATATCCAATAGCGAGATCGCCTGCAATAACCAACGAAGGATAGTACGTCAATAGCATGTTTGTTATGTTAAGCTAGAGAGTCTACAATACAATTTAAGTTCAAATCTTGTTTGTTATCATGTACAACAATTGTTAACGTGCAACAAACATACCCCAATTACGCTAAGAATAAACAAAGATCAGTTTTTCAGATGGGCGTATAACAATATTCAATATGATTCCACGAGATTTAGCTTTGTTGAAGGAACTGATTTTGACAAAAGGAGAGACTAATACCTCGGGGACATTTAACTCGAGGCGGAACTTAGGACCATCATAGTGGTGAAGAATTGGCCTGAAAGAGTCTTCTTCCAGAGGCTCACAGACTTTTCTTGTAATCACACATACCTGCACAAGATACACGTAAATCTAAAAACCATTCCAGTAAACAAAGATCATTTAAAACAATGGAAGGGCAAAACATTTATCCTCATTTACAGCTAATATAAAGTTGCATTCAACTCAATTTATTTTGCAGAATTACTTTAGTGTCAATAAGGATGACAATAAACAATTTCTAAATAAGCACGGGCTTTGTATATAGTAGGGATTAGGGAAACTTACATGTTTGAATGCCTAATAAACCCCTTACCCAAGTACACCCAAAAAATTCATGGTTGATGAGATAATAAGCATATAGTATGATTAGGCTCCAAACATTCCAACAATCTGCGCACAAAGTTTATACTATGAATAATGACTAGGTACACACCTGAGCAGGGAAGCGCGATTCACCAGGGTTTTTTTTGTCTTCCCAAGCTGTTGGGTCAATATTCGTGCCACCAAAACTCACAGCCTGAAAGATTAACATATACGATAAGAGAGGATGTACAATTTTAAGCGAGCTAAGTAACAACCATATAACCTCAAAAACATATTTTAGTACAAACCTCAAAAACTCCATGAAGTTGGTGAGTCGAATAGTTGTAGAGAAAGAGAGGTAATCCTGGAGTAATTGCTCGGACTGAATCTCGATAACGGGGAGGCAAGCCTTAAAAAAGGGACCATTGTAAAACATGTCAAGCACAGACAAAGATGCAGTCAAACATGATAGATCCAATATTTGATAGAACTAATCAATGCTAGTTCAAATTGACTTTGGATAAATATGCTTCTCTTCTTGATTAATTCAGAACTACCGACAGTCTTTTGAACAACATTTTTGTCAGAATTCATAATTACAGATCCAGTAGATAATTTACATAATACAAAGTAATAGATTGCTTAAATTTGCTAGGGATGTTGTACTCTTTGTTTCATTTAATGATCATGAAACAAAAGTTCTTAACTAACAAGAAAACAACAGAACAATTAATACAACCAACCCACACATCATATTATTGAAACCATTTTCTGTTAAAAAAAAATGCAATTATATCGGAGAACTCTTTTATATTTCAAAATTAAGAAACCAAATTCACACCAAAAATAAAAAATACAAACTAAAAAAAAATTCACTACGAACATCAATAAAACGTCCAAGACTCCAAGAATGATGAAAAGATCACAGCTTTTTATCATTTAACTGTTTTAATAATGAATTATTCTATAGGATTTACGCTCTGATGTACATAATGTCCAAGGGTCCGTATGTAAACCTTAATTTACTTGTAGCAAAACCCTTTAATAATTTGATTCACAGAGACGAAAAAAAAATGTATAGTCTAAACTAGTCTTTTGCATATCAGATAATTTAATCAAGAACACCATACTCCAATATAATCCTTTAATAGACACATGAATCAAACATATTGTGGGCGTGATCATATTCATTACCGGACAGTTATGGACAAAGAATTTAACCATTTTAACAACCTTAACACTGTCTAAACCAACATATTAAATAGCAAAGAGGAATAAAACATAGCAAGAGAATCAAAGAGAGAGTAATAAATAAATTATGACATACCAAAGAGCTGTTTCCTGAGATTCTCTTGCATCGTATCATTGTTGCACACAAAGATATACCCGCCAACTGTTTCATTTCTAGGCAGAGATTCTGAGGCCGGCAAAGTCTTGAACCTCTTATCAGAAGCGCTCTTGTTTTCACCATTATTGTTGTTATTGCTCTCCTTATTATTCTTATTCTTCTTTCCACTTTTATTCCCACCATAGCAATGTTCATCTTCACTTTTACCACTTTTATTTATCTTCCCGTTCGCCAAAACATTGTTAAGATTCTTACCCTTACTGTAACTGTTAAAATTCAGAGAAGGGGTCGAGTAGATTCCTTTGTTGAAGCCACCGTTCAACCCGACGGATCCGTACCCGGAATTAGTATTATCACTGTTTAGCCCAGCCTTCCATTTATCGTTGCTGAACCCAAAATTGAAGCCATTGAAATCTGACTTGGAATCATCAACAGGGTTGTTGAAGGATGAGTTGATTGAATTGAAAGAATTGATATCACTGTCCAAACCAACAGAACCATACCCAGAATTATTATTACCATACACCCCAGCTTTCCGACCATCATTGCTGAACCCAAAATTGAAGCTATTGAAATCAGACTTGGAATTATCAAGTGGGTTGATTGAATTAAAAGAGTTATTAAGCTCGCTGGCACCGACCCTTATGTCGAAATTCCGCCTCTGCTCAGTGAGGCGTTTGGTCGAATAGTTGGTGCTCCAAATTGAGTCATTCAAAGAAAGGCTCGCCAAATTGCTTCCTTCAAGCCGTAGATCATCACTAAATTGCCAGAAAGACGACTGATTTCCATTCTCCATTTCCTCTTCAGCTCTGAATACAAGAATTAATTATGTGTTGATACTGAAACGATAATATGGGTAGGAAAGGGTCTGGGAGTGGGTATATAAAGGGTAGAAAAGTAGGAAATTTCTAGGAAGTGGAAAACGGGATGGCGTGTAGATTTGGCAAAGGTAGTACTGTGCAAGAGAAAAGGAAAGGCAGAAAAATGGAAGTTTGAATTAAAAATTAAGGTGAGAAAACGGGAGAGCGGTGACGGCATAAACACGGGTTGAAGAAGAAGAAGACGTGGACCATAACGAGTGAGATAGTGGGGAGTTGAATTTTTGTATCGTCTTTTTTGGTAATTATTATGAATCTAGAAGCTCATATTTATCTAAGAAGATACCATGGAAGGTGAAGTGTTCACATTTTGCTTAGGTGCAAAGGATAATGTTTGATGAGGGAAAGTTTTATTACAAGCCACTCAATAGGTAGGTTGTACAATTTTATATCGATTGACGAGTTTCAATTTATATTTTTATAAATTGTTAATAATTTTGATGTAAATTAACTCGATTTTTCGAATTTGAAATTTATGCTCAACTTGGTCTTGACATCTCTTATGAGGGACTATTTGATTGCAAGAATGAAATTTGGGTGGAAAGAAAATGATTTTTATGGAATTGAATTGTCTAGAACTTGTTTTATTGAAAATTGTCAATTAATTGTGTTTGAGTGATATAATTTTCCACTTAAAAAATATTGAAATTTTGGATATTTTGGAGTTCTTTTAAGTTATTTTTCATGAAAATTGTTTATTAAAGAGATATAATTTGTTATAATTGGGGATATAATTTATTTCCATTGCCGAAAAAATAAAATAAAATAAAAAGTTGCCTAAAAAGCGAATTCCCACCAAAGTGCTGGAATTGATTTACCTCAAAAAGCAAGAAAATGTGGCAAACCAAGAAAATGTACAAAATCAATTATCTGAAAAATGTTTCCTATCAAACACTCTAAAAAGTGGAAAATGGCAAAAAAGTTTTCCATCTTCCATGGGAAACTTGCCCTATCAAACATGGCCTAAGTTCTATGCATGTTATGTTCTCGATTTGTACAAACCAAATGCACTATCTAATATAACTTTCTTTCTTTGAACTAGTCATTTCATCAAATTTTTTAGGAGAAACCCAATCTCATATTTGAGCATCGACACGGTTATAGGCTTTGGGATGTGATTGATAGAGCTTGTGCACTTGCAAGTTCTTTAACTTGAATTGCTTCAAGAATAAGAGTCAAACTAGACTTAAGAGTCGTTAATTTTATAGACTGAATGGTGAACATGAAAAAAATATAATTTTGTGAAAATTTTTTTAAAACAATTGAAATTGGATGACTAGCATTAAACAAAACTATAAGTTGGGTGCCAGAGGTGAAGTTTCCCTGTTTGACGTGATTACACGGGCCCTTATGGAAATAGCTCTGTTCCTAGACATTATCTTGTCATGGGCCCAAATTTAATTCGTATGAAATTTACGAAAATGAAATTCGAGTAATTTGTTTAACTTTTTTATTTTTAATAATTTTATGTTAGTATCAAATTTTTTTGTTTGTTTTATACACCCCTTCAGAGAGAACGAAATTATGCATATTTTGGAAATGTTATCCATAATCGACCTGTCAGATTTACAACTCAATAAACTTGTTTAAGGTGAGGAAAATTAGTTTAACGACTAATGCTTTATTATATGTAAAATAAAAAAATATATATACAAGATAAATTTTTTATTTGACAAGGATCCATATGTTTTCTTTCATCTATAGGTTTTTCGTTTGAAATCAAGAACGAAGTATATTAATTGAAATTAAATAAAAATGGACTTTTTAGTTTTGAAATTTTTTTTATCCCAATTGAGCCCTATTTTCTTTGTTTTTTCATTGAGATCTAATTATAGAATTTGTTACTTTACCAAAAATAATGAGACTTTTTTTTTCTAGAAAAAAAAATTCTACCTAACAAGGTAATTGCATATATGCTTGGGTACCTAATTTTCTTGATCCATCTTCTTGCAATTTTTTAAACATGTTTGACTCGACATAATAATAGAAATCTTCAAACATGATGGATAATTTGATTGGTTTACTTTAAAGAGACACACATTGGAAGAATTCGACAACAAATTATATGGACATAGAATAGGACTAAGAACAGATAAGAGATGGTCAAAGCCTTTGCCAATTCTTGAAGGATAGTGTATTTGAGTGAGCCTGAAAGCATGTGTGTATTTTTTCTAAAAATTGTGGCAGAATTGGTGCAGTTTTGACTTGTGGAAAATCACTATTATTATTTTTCTGAGACGGTTATTAGTAGGTTATCAAACAATTGTGTGCACAAAGTTGCTAATTGGACAATGTATTGTTTGGAGAATATTGGTTGAGAAAAAAAGTTGTCCTCTCTAAACTTTTAAAAAAATAAAAAAAAATTGTTCAGTTGAAGTTTTTTGACCAGTTGAGGGAAGAATATGTTGAAACTTTTTAATGAACAATAAACTTCATAAATTCGTCAAGATCTTCATATCAAATTACCAAGAAATTAATTAACGCGGAACATACCTTGATCCATTGATTTGTAACTTGAATAATGAATCTCGAATCTTGATATTTTGTTCTTCAATTTGATTACTACAAATCTTGTTTTTGATTCTTGATTGTAGGTTTATGGATCTTCCTATTCAATATGTTTTCTCGTATATTCTTGTGTTGATGTGATGACACAAAGAATGAGAATATCATATATGAATTGGGGACCATAACCCTATATATAGTTTTCATATGTATTCGGCTCATCGTCAAATATAAACCCTAATGTATCCGATTTCTACACATATAGTCTGTCCCACACTTTATTTAGATGCTCAAAACCCAATTACTTAATTCTTTATTAGATCACTTTAATTTTGGGCTTAACTTTAAGATAGCTTTATACACAACTAATTACATATGTCGGCCCACATGACGAATTGAATAATTTTTCAACAATCTCCCACTTGGGCCACTCGAAACATACCTTGATCCATTGATTTGTAACTTAAATAATGAGTCTTGAATCTTGATATTTTGTTCTTCAATTTGATTACTACAAATCTTGTTTTTGATTCTTGATTGTAGGTTTATGGATCTTCCTCTTCAATATGTTTTCTCGTATATTCTTATGTTGATGTGATGACACAAAGAATGAGAATATCACATATGAATTGGGGACCATAACCCTATATATAGTTTTCATATGTATTCGGCTCATCGTCAAATATAAACCCTAATGTATCCGATTTCTACACATATAGTCTGGCCCACACTTTATTTAGATGCTCAAAACCTAATTACTTAATTCTTTATTAGATCACTTTAATTTTGGGCTTAACTTTAAGATAGCATTTATACACAACTAATTACATATGTCGGCCCACATGACGAATTGAATAATTTTTCAACAATCTCCCACTTGGGCCACATATGTTACCTTATAAATGTGTATAACCTTATGAGCTCAAAACTTTTGCTATCATAACCAAAAGTATCTCCAAACAATCTTGTCCATTGATTATATCAATATAGGATCAAAGCGGTTTTCGTTAAAAATATCATAACTAAACCCTCAATGGTCACGTACATCAATACAGTCAAATCACATAGATCAAGTGTGGATGTGTAGCATGGAAATTACATGTAATGTGATCCAAGCAGGCCTATTTCCAACTGGTCCTACTTTATTCTTTAATACTTTATTAGATCAAACCAGAAAAACTTTAATCAGAGTGGAACTGAACCGCATACTCTATTATTGAAATGAACTGAAATAAACTTGAATGTGCACAATCAAAATTATGTGTCAAAAGACAACATCCAAAATTACAAACTCCCACTAAACTAGCATATCATCAAAATTCACAACACCCATGTGAACAATGTGCTCATGAAAGACCTGTGTGGTAAACCTTTAGTGAATAAATCTGCTATCATAGAGTTTGTCCCAATATGTTCTATACTAACCTGACCATTTTGAACTCTTTCTTTAACAACTAGGAATTTGATGTCTATAAATTTAGACTTTGTTGAACTCATATTGTTGTTTGAATACATGACTGCTGACTTATTGTCATAAAATAACTTAAGTGGCCTTTCAATTCCATGTACAATCCGCAGCCCAGTGACAAAATTTTGCAGCCACATTCCTTGATTGGATGCCTCATAATATGCTATAAACTCCACTGCCATAGTTGAAGAAGCTATGAGTGTTGCTTATCACTCTTCCAGGATATAGCTCCTCCAGCCTGCAAGAAGACATAGCCCGATGTGGATCTCCTACTGTCTTGACATCCAGCAAAATCAGCATCAGCATAACCAATGATCTCCAATTGGTCCGAT
>CAIGRP010021574.1:0-15291 GCA_903798385.1 Fraxinus cuspidata | reverse complement strand
ACAAAACTAATAGAAATCACGTTCTCTTAATTCTTTCTACATCTGCCGTGTTTGTGCATATACATACAGTGTAGAAAAGTTATTGACTTCGTGGGTTATATTATATAACAAATTCTATAAAAAGTGGGGATAAGGGTGTTGGACTTCATGGGTTATTTATTTTATTTAATGTTATTAAGCAATTTTGTCAAAAACTTTCCTAGTTTACCGTCATTTCATTATCAATAACTAGTAGTAAATTATTATTGGAAGTAGTAAAGAAATAAGAATATATTAGTAAACGAACAAAACAAAACATTCTTAATAAAGAAATAAGACTATATAATTGGGACAAGAAAATAAGAAAAGTGAGCTTATATAAACTGATTCATTCTAGGAAAGTTATCCTCTATTCTCTACTTATGGCAATTTTGATTCTTGGCAGGGTTGAAGCTTTCTTGAACAGCGATCAAAATCGTGCTGCCAGTAGACTCCTTTCTGCATACACTGAAGGTGATGTTGAAGAAATAAAACGTGCAGCTCAATCAAGCATCATCTCCAATCTTGATCACGTGGTAAATGTTCCTAGACATTTAATTAAACATTGTCTATTATCATTTTGGATTCAGTTCAACTTTCTTCTTTTTTTTTCTCTGGAAAATGAAATCAACTTTTGTGGTGAAAATATGCAAATATTGTTTCATGGTTTAAGCCTGTTGGGAGGAGTTGGTAAGTTTTTAGTTGCAAACTTCATATTTTCATAATTCAAAAATTATGCAATTAGTGATTGTGCAAGGAATTATTGCATCTATTTACTTATGGATGTCCACAGAAGTATTGAAGCACTTCCCATTCATTGTACGTCTCATAAAGAAATGTTAAGTGGAAACACACTCAGATTCTAAAATTGGCCATATTAGTAAGGTTGTACCGACGAACTCAAACAAATTGACAAATGAAAATTTTCTGCAGTTCTTCGTTTTATCCTTGTTTCATTATCTTCAATGCTCATATTGATAATGGAAAGATTTAGCTAAAAGTAAGTTTTCTGCAGATCGTCAAGCTTGCAAGGAAACTGCCTACAGGTGATGTCAGTGCATTTAAGATGGACACAAAGGATCAAGAAGAACCCTTGGATGAAGATGATCTCACCTAAACTTACATCCAAGTCGAATTATCATAAAAGTATACACGGGATTATGTATACATATTGTAGAGTGATGCAACATTATATGAATTTTACTGGATGAAGATGTCTTTGGTACCATATGTTTCCCAAGAAAGAGAGGATTGATTGTGTATAACTGGTATTTCTGTGAATTACTATTTGAGTTTTCCTGATTTCTTTATTATTCTGAGATATAGCAGCAACAGATGAAACAAATTCAGATTCTATTCTTGAGATTTCAGACTGACTTGCCTTCACCATTTCAATAGTACTTTCTTTGATGGGGAAGAGGATTTTGATAGAAAACGAAAATTTGGTAAATTTCTTTAAGGGTAAATTTCTTGACGGGTCCCCAACCTTTTATTTATGTCATCGACATCCCCAACTTTATAACACTGCATGCAATATTCTGCCTAGTGGAGAAATGTCTATTTAGACGTTACATGGCTGTCAAAAAGGTCAAATTGTTAGGAATAAATAAATAAAATTGATTTAATATAAGTAGAACATTCACTCTTTGGTTTTTGAAATAACTAAATATATCAACACAATGTTATTTATAATTGCAATGCATTTTAATTGTATTGAAGTTCATAACCTTTATTCAATGTCATACTTACGTCCCTAATTTTTTTCATTGTATTCTAATCCTCAACATTCATTCATTAGCACATCTTATCATTGACAACATTATTGTTCAATCATTTTGTTAAGAGTGATTAAAAAAAACTTATCTATCTCTCGTAATTATAAATAAGCAAAAAATATATGAAAAAAATTACTATTAAAAATTTGTTCCTCATTTTAACGCGCTAAAAGAAGTTTTGGATGAAAATCATCAAGGGGAGCAGTGTGATAATTAATGAAAGATTAAGAATAAAAATGTGACGAAAAAAGATTCAAGGACTTCAATGACAATTCAAATGTTGTTCATTTATAAGAAGATGTAATATAACCCCGAATGAAATAAAGGAATTCTTTATTGGAACAATTTTAGTAACACATCACTTGCATAAAACATGAACGTTTAACGTGTAAATTTCCATTTACACGTTAACAATTAAACGTACGTTTAACAACATAGGCCAGTGTTTATTTTTTTTGAGTTAATCTATTGACAATCCTGTGCATTCTGTAGACATATTTTGTAGATAAAATGTCCCAATAAACGAATGAAATTAATATAGAGTCAGAAGATAGTACGTTTGCCCTGAATCAGCATCTCCTGATTCAAACTTTCTTGGAAAAAAATTGAGGATACAATAACAAATCAATAATACCTCATTAGCAACTAATATTAACTAAATATATGTTTGGAATACATCCTAAAAACTCAAAAGAGCCATATGGTTGAACATTGAATATAGATAATCAAAAGAATAAATATCAAATTCCTGCTTTCAATCCCCTCCCCTAAGAGCTAATAGAACTGCGCAAAAATAGGCAGTAAAATGGAGGTCTATGTTAGTCGTCCACAATGAACGCTGACTGCATAAACATCTATGCTGACGACACCTGTGGAGTTCCGTACCCATTGAGATGTGCCTTCTGCCATCTCCACGCAATCTGCAAACTCTTTTGAAGATCGGTATGTTTTGCTGTCCAGTTCAACTCGTCCCTGATCTTGGTCGGATCACTGTATACTTCTGCATAATCACCAGGCCTACGTGGCAGAAAATCGACTTTAATGGGCACCCCAGTTGCCTTCTTACAAGCCTCCACAAACTCATTGACAGATCGACCTGATAACAGGGATAAGAACAAAGTGTCAATAACAATAATCTTTAGCAGTTGGAAACAAACATTTGGAGAATTAAAGTACCTCTTCCTGTACCAACGTTGTATATACCAACATGCCGTGGTTTTGCCTTTTCCAGAGCTTTCACATGAGCGTCAACAAGATCAGTGACATCAATATAATCCCGTATGCATGTGCCGTCTGGAGTCTTATAATCTGTTCCTCTGACCTGAACCAGAACAGAAGTACAGATATAACTGTTTGTCAAGCACATAATCAGTTCTCACGCTATAAATAAATTTCTCCTTTAAAGGTGTTATGAACAAAAGTATAGCAGGTGTGAAATCTGAATAGCAAAGATAAGCAGACCTTAAGCCCGGAGATGATACCGCGTGCTGCATCAAAACAAGCACCAGATATTCGTCCATGCTCGCGTAGTTCCGGACTGGGAGCTTCTCCTAGTCTTCCCTCAGGGTCAGAACCAATCACATTGAAGTATCTGAATATAAAATTGAATGAAGAAAGTAAAAGAAATAGTTTAATAACACAAGTGAGAAAGGTCAGAGCCCACACTTGGCAAAAGAAATATGTTGATATTTTCAATATGGAAGGGTCAGAGTTGCAAGAGAGTTAAACAATGAACTGACGATAATATTATTTCGGATATTTGTAAAGTTTCGCCTATTGTTAACTCTATTAGGAGTTTGACTTCACGACTGGATGAAAGTACCACTTCAAAACACACTAATTAAGTGGAAACAAAACTTAAAAGAAACGAGAGATGAAATAATATCAGGCCTCGATCACTTAATAACACACAATATCTAGATTTTAGAGATCCAAGAAACTCTTAATACAATACAGAAATTTTTTACTATAATTTCAGTTTAACTAACTGAAGAAGGAAAGCAATGTAATCGTTATGTGCAACTATTAACAAAGGTTAACTCTATAACAGAAACTTAATTTGTATCAGAAGTTGGAGGCTCAAACATTCTTGTAAGGTGGAAAATGACTAATAAATATTAAAGCTTGTACCTTAAAATCATGACAGCCATGTCTGAATTTTTATGAAAGTCAAGAATCATATCCTCTGCCATTTTCTTGGCTTTCCCATATGGATTTATTGGAAGCTGCACAATGCAAATTATGGTAAGCTGTTAGTGTTCGGTAAGAAAACTCCAAACCGACAGATAGTCGCAGCAAGAAGTTCTATATTACGCTGAAATTAAAGTTCAAACATAAAAGCAACTGTAGCCCTTCACAACCCTCACCTGAGGAGTTACTTCTGTAATTGGCATTTTTTCTGGCTCCCCATATGTTGCACATGTACTAGAATATATCAAAGTCTTCACTCCGTGGGCTGCCATAGCTTCTAATACAACAAGAGTATTTGATGTAATATTGTGATAATACCTGCATTGAAAACATGATTATCATAAAAAAAAATATTTAACAGGAACTGCAATTTATATGACTCAGAATAGCTCAAGCTAAATTAAAATTAGACCATATAACTTTACACTTTTACATTTATCACTTTTGTAAAGTTTAAACATATACAATATTTCAAATAAAACAAGCCAAGAAAGTGCATTGGATACTGGCCTAGAGAAAGAAACACCTATGCCCGTTTTCCGGGGTACGTGATGGGGGAATTTAAGAATGAGCTTAGCATCAATAGTTAGTAACTATGTGGACCAACTTAGGACGACAACATCAAATGCATCCCACACTTAACTGTATTCTCTTGTTTGGAAGCAAAGACAATAATTTTTTTATATTAGTGATCCTTAAATAGTGGGGCAGACTAAAACAACCATGTTTTAGACATAATTTAGCCCTTGTCTGGGCTCCATTTTAATTTAATGCATTTTTCGTTTTCTTCATTTTCAATCACACGTTCTTCAATAAAATAAATATTACACGTAAATCCTAAATTTTTCCTTACTTTTGAACCATGCATTCTCCATAAAATTACTATTCCAAAATGCATTTTTCCCAAAAATTCATTAAAATGGAGCCCAAACAAGGGCTTAAATTGCATAACTTTCATGAATTTTCAACCTATAAGAAACTACTCACGAGACCAGTTGATCAGGGGAAAACATGCTTCGAGGCATCTTTTATGGTCACACCTACTATTATTTACATTTATACTACTATAAGATCAAAAGGCACTCACTTCAGAGGATCAAGGGTGCTTTCTCCAACATATGCTACGGCTGCAAAATGCATCACAGCATCAAATGCATTTTCTGAAAAAATTTTATGCACCTGATATATTGATCAAGGTAACAATTCGAAATCCATATTTAACTTCCACTTAAAAAAGTACAATAAAAACAAATGCTAAATGAGGATACTGCTTTTGCATCACCCAGGTCAGTATATATAAACTGAAGTCTCCCAGGTTCTGGAAACAGCTGCTGTAGGACCTTGATGGCACCAAGATTTCCCCTTGAGAGATTATCCTGTAATAAGACAATACTGTCTCTCAGGGTGCCATGTTAAAGTAATGGAGAGTAATGATCAGAGAAATGAAGAAATTCATGTGAGAAAAATACCACTACTGTCACGCGATATGAGTCCTTCAGAAGTCGCAATGCCGCATGTGAACCAATGTAGCCAGCACCTCCAGTAACTAAGACATGAACAACACCTGGTTCATGATGTGAGAACTGTACAAAGACAAGAAGGAAAAACACAAACAACAAGTCATGTTAAATTTCAAAAAGAGACAAATGTTTGGCATGAGTTTTGAACCAAAGGTTAAGCATATAGATCCATTATTTCTATTTCCTTCCTGTAAAGCTGAATCTCATTGGGGAAAGGGGGATTGATTTGTAAAGATATCTTTTAAAGTAATCTAACTGGTGCAATCAAAATTAATTAAAATTCAATTCTTTTTGCACTCTATCTGGATGAGAACGATTTCCAATCTTAACATTAGTTCTACTATGCTTCACTGAATCTGAAAACAAGCTTATAGCAAAGTCTAATTATATACCAAGCTGGGAAGATTTGTTAACACAACAACACTTTCACTTGCTCAAGTTGAAAATTCATGAAGGAATTCCATTCCTAAATGCTGAAGTGCTTCAATTACATCCAAATCTATCTATAGTTACCACCTTTATCAGCAAGCAAACTATTATGCAAAACAACCAGGCAGGCAATGAGCTCAAAATGCAGTTGCTTCCTAACATAGATAAGAAACTGTAACGTGAATGAATCTGAACCCAGATGACCACTTGACAGGAAACCATAAGTCACTCCCCTGAATTTCTAACTATGAAGTCTTAGATTAACTCCAAAACCTCAAAACACAGCAACATGATGAACCACTTCAAAAAGGTGGAAAGTAAAGAGGAACGAACATAGTAACTGTGTCTATAAAAGGTTTAATAAAGCACTGCGGTGTATAACCTCCATGATGAGGCCTAATCTACCAGATAGAATAATAAAAGAATTCAAAAAATACAAAAATATGTTCATGGTATATCATAAACCCTTTAAAAAAAATCCATAATAAAGCTAATCAACAAATCTAGTCTTGTTGCTAACATACATAGAATAGATCAAGAAGATAGAGAATAATAAGTTCTCAAATTAGTAGACATGTAACAAAATTGTATTCTTACTAAAAATTGAGACAGCTCAAAAACTTCGTATATCATCACTACTAATATGTTCCTTCAACAGAATCATTAACATTTGCATCCTCATTACATGTTTCTTTTTCATTCTTCGTTAAAATCCTCCAATTACAGTGGTATAGCCTTCTTCCCATTTTCCTCCGTGTAAGTAGAAAAATAAAAATAAAAGAATACTATAAACATTTTAGGTTACAAATTTATAAAGAAATATATCAAAAGGTTAAGGCCAATAGTTAAATGCTTGAAAAATACAAGGCAAATGGACAAACATCTTAGTTGGCATGAGGCGTAAGTCTCACTAAGTCGAGGGGTGAGTCTCAGTAAATTGAGGCATAAGCCTCACAAATGGCATTCAGGGTGCTGGTTTTGAGGCGTTTTATGACAGCCTCATGGGAGGAGGGATTTGAGGCGTAAGCCTCAAAGTTTTTTCAAACAACGCATAGTAATAACAGCTGTAAGGAAAAGGTAGTTCAATGGCTTTTGTCTTTTTCAGAAAGCTTAACATCAAAACCAAACATAGAAAATGTTAAGAGACTAGAGAATTACTTGGCTAGGAGAATTAAAATTTTGGGATTGCTTGAGCATAAGAATACACATTGCTGTGAGGGTAGCAGCCATTAGAATTTTTCCTACTATAGTGCTCTTCTTTTTTGGGTCGGCATAATCCATGCCTGCAAATAGGGGAAAATAAATGGTTTGAGGAACAGTCACATAATTACTACTTAATAAGAACTTACCATACATCAAGCAGATTAACAGCAAAATACCTATGTATTGAACAATTCCGTGACCTTAAAACGGAAACAAGAAAACCTCACCTCCTAAAGACATAGATCTATTAGATCTCTGCTGAGTTCTTGCCCTAGTAAAGCTCAGCATTTGAGAAATATGTTATTCTCTATCAATAAAAGAATTAACTAAAAGGTCCAAGTCTTGGACATCAATGGCCAATTAAATTCCCTCCTAGAATGTAGATGGAAAGTTCTGTAACTCTGCTTTCACTACATACAAAAATGAAAAATAGTCAATGGTCAGTGAAAAATAATAATAAGAATGGTAACAATTTAAACTAAAAGATGAACATAATTACACAATCTGAGAAGCCTAAATTATGACCAACCCAAAAGTTTTAAGTAAATTGCAGAATTACACCTCAGCACGACGAGGAGAAGAGAAGACAGAAGAGAAAGGACAAAACACAAAAATTAGAAAGGATCTAAAGAAAATCCAATAACTTCAAGATCCACCATGCACCAATCAAAATTCCCTACTCTAAATAATCAAAAACATAATGAAAACAAAAATAAAATTTTTGCCCAAAAATAGAAAACCAATTAATTCTTGAATTATAACAAATAAAACGTACATTAATTTTTTAAAAAAAAATGGGTTAGGAACAGGTTGATAAAACTGAAGAGCCTACATACATTCTACGCTTAGCTTCCAAAATTATTGATGGGGAAACTATTTTCTTGATTTTCTTTCACTTTCACTGTATGGGTTAATCATTCATGCGATTGAACAGAAAAAACAACCAAAAAAGAAAATAAAGACAGAGCCCAGAATGTCACCAGAAAAGGACAAAAGGACGATGTTTTCAATGGCATTTCGCAACATCCAATCAGCGAACAGAAACATAAACATAAACGTACACAGTAACTCAGATTAAAAAATCCAATATACAAAGAGAACTTACAGTGAAGAAAGATGGAGAGAGATGTTACGTTTTTGAAATTCCTACGAAACCAATGGAGAGCCTTGGAAATAGATTGAGAGAGGACTATTTCTTATAAATAAGGTAAATTAATGAGAGGGGAGACGGGGCTTAGTGAATACGTAAAACTTTTTATAAATTAATTATTTCCTTTTTATGTCGTTGAATAATTAAAATTTCAAATGCTACGTAGCAGATTACAACTCCAAGTGGCTCTCGATGATAGTTTGAATAAAATGTGAAATTAAATGAGTTATTTAATTTTATCTATCATTTAATGTCATGTTTACGTTACCTAGACCGGGATTGTAATCTAGTAGGCTAATTTTAATCACACATTTTATGTGATCCACAACTTTTTAACTAAACATTTTATCAATTTTTATCAAAATCTACTGAAAGTTTGATTTGTAATCTCTAACAAACAAGGGTATATATTTAACTAATGGTGGCAAATGGGTCGAGCGACTCGTTGGCTCGGCAGCTCAACTCGTGAAAAGTCTGCTCGGGGACTACTCGGGCTCGTCATTTGACAGTCCGAGCATGATTCAAGTAGGCTGACTCCCTAACGAGCCACGAGCTCGCCCACGAACTGGGCTCATCCAATGCGAAAGCTTATTTTATTTTTTTTAAAAGATTTATCTTAAAAAAATGACGAGCTCGCGAGTCGAACCTCGGCGCCCGAGTAACGAGCCGAGCTTATAAACCAGCCATGAGTTCGGCTCACCCCAAGCTTGTGTGCATGCGGGTCGAGTCGAGTCGGCTCAGCCCATTGCCCGAACGGGTTGGCGGCATGGGGCGGGGCGGCGTACCCTGCCTCGGGACACGAGGCGGGGCGGAGAATTAAAAATAAAATAAAATCAATTAACTATAAAAAAAATAATAAATTAAAATGAACATTAAAAAAAAAAAAGGCAAACCCGCGCCCCAAACCCTTTCCTGACTAAGGCGGGGCACGGCGTGGGGTGGGTGGGGTGAGGGAGTGGCGGGGCGGGGCGGGGCGGGGCACCGAACCCGCCCCGTTACCAACTCTACTTCCATTTAACAAAAAGTTTCTAACGCGTTAAAGGGTAATGTTTTCATTTCAAGAATGGTTTTGTTGAGTGCAATTGACACTCTTCTCCTCCTTTTTTTTTTAGCCTATCGTTTGATATATGTTTACAATAGCGGATTTTATAAATATCTATCAATTTTTTTTATTTTATTTTTTTGTCAAAGTAGTTACCATTAAATTTTTATTACCCTTAATGAATATAGTTTAAGGAGAGTTAGGGAGCATGTTCAATGCATTCACTGAATTGTCATTTACAAGGGGCATGTAAATGGAATGATTTGTTGTTTAATGAATAAACTCACTTTAAATTGATCTTCAATGAATTTTATCTGCAACCAATTTTATTGTTCGGATATCTTATAACCTATTTAAAAATAAATAAGAATATAATCACATCGAATTACGCATTAGAAATATAAATCTTGCTGAGTTACGGTGTCTAACCGAACCTCTTAATCTAAAAAAAAAAAACTCTACAATTTTGCTTGTACAACAAATTATTTTTAACAATTCGCTCAAACTTGGGAGATCCTCTTATTATAAAATTCTTGTGCAAGTGCATGTGTTTACTTATTCTTATTTTGTATAATAATTCACGTTTCTATTTTCTGTTTTATAATTTTGGGCTCTATTTGGGCAAAAATGTAAACATTAAGGAAGAAAATTTTCCAAAAAAACAAAAAGAAAATTTTCAATCAATTTTGAATGTGAAAAAATAGATTTAGTCCCCCCATTTGTTTTTAATTATTTAGCCCCTATTTGATAAGGATTAAAATCAGATTTCAATAAATTTTGATAAAAATTGATAAAATATGCAATTGAAAAATTGTTGACTTCCTGGAATATGAGTTTAAAATTTAATTAAAATTTTAAATCCTACCAGACGTGTGTTGATATTAGAGATGCCAAATAATTCGGTCATATTTTAATGTTATTCGTAGTGAAAGCTATTGATAATCTTTCTACGTGACACATATGTGATGGTTTATGATTTGATGCACAAGCTAATAAAAGACTACAACATTAATGCACCAAATCACAAACCGTCGTATATATGTCACGTGAGAATATTATCTGTAATCTTCGCTGGAAATGATATTAATCATTTTATTATCCGGTGTTAACGTGGTCTGGGGCAAATATCCGGTGTCGGTACTAGTCCGGTGCATAATTTAAATTTTTTCGATCATTAAATGAAATTAAATAGAAAAGTGTAAACCAACTGTCATGTGGAAAAAATCTGTATTAGAGGATCTTTTGTGGGGCCAGACAAAACACTACGTGTCATGTAATAAGTGCAGAACCTTTTTTCTACTTTTTCCTAATCTCAACCAAACCACTGGATTTTCTTTCTTGCTCACCTAATTTTTGGACCCGGCTCCTCCATTTTAATTCTCTTAATAAATTTTGATAGAAGATGATGAAATATACGATTAAAAAGTTGAGTAATTAATAAAATATGTGATTAAAATTAATTGATTACTTTACTTAAATTAAAGTCTAAATTTTAATTGATACCAAATGTGAGCTAAATGTAAAAAGTTTTCCGACTTGAATTTCGTCCTAGAATAACGACTATATTAAGTCGATTAATATTTTCATATTGTGATTTATTTTAAAAGACTAATATTGAAATGTATGTGTTTTTTTAAACTTTAGATTCATCAAATTATTCAATTAGCACGTTGGATTCTAGTGCTATATTAAGTGCAAGTTTAACAAAGTTTATAACTATTTATATTCTAATCAAACTCCATTTTTTAGTTATTTTTGACACATTCAGTGAGATCACAACTTTGTTGCTTCTAAAGTATCTATTTCTCCTTTTAAACAATTTGAAACTACTTACTATTAGACACTATAAGAACAAGATGATCAATGGGATCGAAAATAGAAATAATAGTATTATCCGAGACCACCGATTTGTTTTTAAACCGAAATTGCTCCCTTCTATGGTGTTTAAAGATAGATTGAAATAATTTCTTCACTAAATGAAGCAACATAACAAAATCAATAAAAAATTCAACGAACTCCACTTTCAGTGCTACAAGAAATCAATCAAAAAGTTGAAGCTCTTCATATTTGGAACCACCAATACGAATTCTCTCTCCAGCATAAGCCCTCAATCCTGTCGAAGTTCCTAAAGTTGAAGTTGTCTTATAAGATCTGTAGAAAATCTTTAAAAACGATTGATGTAACGTTTGTAAAAAAGTGTCAGGTGTGTTAACCTAATATATAGGGCAATTGACCAGTTGTCACTGTATTTATTGTATGACAAACTTAGTGATGTGAAGTTTTAGTTTAGGGGATGAGACCACGTGGTTCTGATCCAACGAATACTACGTCGGCCAGATAACTATAAATAGGTGGTCTTTGTAAAAGGAAAGTGACTTTTTGGATATGGAATAATCATTTTGAATATTAATATATAAGAAAATACTCAAGAAAAATACTCTACCACCGGTACCCGAACATTTCTGTTTCGCTCCGTAAAGCATCTCTCGCGTTCATGTATTCTCCCTTTCTCGTCGTTCCTCCAATCAAAGCATGCCTGAATTTGCTTGAATAGGCATGTGTAGGCTCAATATTTATTAGCCACATTGGCGTTACGTTTTTCGAAGTCGAGACATCTAAGAGTATTTAACCTCAAAGTCGTCATCATCGTATGAGATTCTTTGTGTCCCATGCTATTAAGATGAGAGTATAAGCCAATGATGCTTTCAACTATTAGAATTCGCCATCACCATGCTACTACGATGAGATTATAAGCCAATGATGCTTTCAAATATTAGAATTCGCCATCTAAGGTGGAGCACTCTTGTTGTTTCACATAGCAGCACACACTTGTTTTTCATGGTTTAGGTAAAAAGTAACTTGCCTATCCAATAATCTTTTAATAGATCTTCCATGGATATCTTTTCTCTTTACCATTTCTAAATTCATTAAATATTCTGTTTACTTATATACACGAATTTTTTTCCTATTTAAAATTTTTCATGTTGCATAATTTCTATATTTATTTTTCTTTAATTATTCAAAGGAGCATCTAGAGTTCTATTAGCGTACAACCTACTATTAAAAGTTCACTTGTAATAGTCAAACACTATCATGAAAGTCAACTATCAACACTCTACATCATCCTACATTGTTGATCGGAAAAAAAATTAGTTCTTAATGACTAAAATTAATTAATTTTCAAAAAACTTTTTTGAGTAAAAATACTTCTTATTTATGTTTCAATTGTTAATTAGTTCCTTGAAAATATTTCTTGTTAAGTTCCAATTGAAATCAAGTCCTTAGATGGTTTATACAACTCTTTATAGGAAATTTGTGTGTTAACTGTTATAAGTTGCATTTAGGCCTTCCACAAAGTGCCAACTATGCACAAGTCAACGAGATGCCCATGAAGCTGTCTGTCCCAATCATTCATCCCTTTTGAGGATTCTTCCAATAGAATTGTCACATTTGTTGGCCCCACTCGCCTCTCTCTCTCTCTCACAACAAATTTAGATTACTTTTAAAGAAATATGCTATAGGTACGCCGGAGTACCCATAGCAAAGCCCATTTTTAAATAACAAATTTTGTTGACAATAGCAAAGAAGACGTGGCCATTACTTTTCTTTTCTCTTTTCTTTTTAAAGAATAATGATATTTAGAGCATGATAGTCACAGTTTATAGGTTTAATTAAATGAATAATGTGATATTACATTTAAGTGAATTTATCATTTAATGTTATGCAATTGCCATCTAAACTGATGTTTGACACTGGCGATAATGAATATAATTACTCTTTTTTTTTAATTAATAATTTCAATTACTTTGAATAATGAAAAGTGATGCACAAACTTTAATAGTTGACCAGTATGCCACCCCATCCTACCACACCATTTATTCTATATGACACCCCTTAAAAAATATATATATAAAAAAAAATATTATAAGATCAATGGGAAGAGAAAAAGCGCCATAATGGATTTCATTTCATTTTTTAAACATTTTACGTTTTAAGAAATGACTGGTGAAAAAAGTGAATAGTAATTATGAATCCTATATGATTAAAATTAATATTTGGCTATGAAAAATAAAATAATAAAAAAAAACAAAAGAATTGAATGAATTGAACTGGCAAATTTTAAATTTTGTAAGATAGCTGCTATAAACTAAATACTTTTCTTTGGTAACCAGCTGCATGAAGTAGCTAATACTTTTCTTTGCTCTTTATTTTTATCCTTTTGTTTTTAGTGAACGTTGAAATTTCTTCCACAACATTGTAGACTTCTTCGGCAGGCAAGCGGCCAATGCCATAACTTCTAAATTAATTTCCCCAACATTGATTGATAAAATTGTAGCGAGATAGACCTCCGCATTTTCCTTGACGTATAGGGTGTTTGGACTACTTCGATCAGTGAATGCTACCTGCAAAATGAGGTCGAGACTTTCTTCACCGTTGTACCTCTGACGTGAGAATCAGTAGTTGATTTAAGAAAGTAGGAAGATAATATAATTGGAATTCAAACCATTCGGGTTTCAAGAGAGCCATATCGTTATCACTTTAGGGGTATTTATAGGCACCTGATACAACGCACTCGTTCAGCAGTAAATGGTACAACATGTCCCACGTAAATCTTTCCACTTTCCCCACGTTCTAATGGGATGACCCCACCCTTCAAGAAGTGGTTGGTTGTACCCACATTTGCCGTTGAGTTGTTCCCTTCCAACTCATTGTCATTTGTATGGTTAAATGTCGTGTTCACGAAAATATGTTGAATTAAAATCACCGCAACACAATACAAATTTTGTCAAAATTCTCATGTTTGAGTTCCCCTTCTTTTTATCTTCTTGAGAGAATGTAAAAGAAAATAAAAATAAAAAGTTGAAATCCGAAAAGAAAAGACCCGTGGTTAAAACTCAGATCTCAAAAATTAAAAGACTCAAATGGGATAGATCACTGGTCAACATTTGTTAAAAGTTAAAAACAAAAGTCAACATGAGTTGTGGGCCACTGACTTAACACAGTCCGTGGTGTGACATGGGCGGTACCTTGACAGGCCCGTGCGATTGTATTAGAATTGTCAGGCTCAGCCCATGGCCCATATAAACCCAATAACCTCCTTACTTTTCATGAGTGTAAATGATATCTCCGACCATTAGCCACTAAATTGTAGCAATTTCTCGCACAATTTTATTACAGTCATGCTAAATATACATCATTTTTTATGTCATTGTTTACAATGCGTCATGTGGTAACATACACCATTGCACAGTTAAAAAAACACTTTTCATTCCCACAATTTTTTAAAAACAAAGAGGATGTTAAGTTTGATGTAAAGGAATAGATGTACACTTAGCATTATTGATTTTATTAAGTCATCTTTAAGGATTACAATCAGTATTTTCTTTATTTTCTTAATTTTTTAATGCACAATAATTAATTAATTTAATTAAAAATTATATTACTGCTAAAATTATTAAATTAAAATTTATATTTAATTAACTAAATTATTGTATTTACTAATAAATTAAAAAACGATTACATCTAATATCACAATTAATAAATAAAATTAATAAATATAAATAATGTTAGATTATTAAATAATAAATTGACATAATAAGAAATAAAATTTGTTGTAGTATGAAATGAAGAGCAAAGTATAAATTATGAAAAACTCTAAAAATTACACGATATTCATTGCACCAAATTGGTGTAGAGTTTTTCGTACATGGTTTGAGTGAATTTTTACACCAATTTTTTACTCCAATTTGGTTTATGGTTTGAGATGCTCTAATAAGGCACATAGATGAAATGGACATAATCATTACCTCCAATAAAAAAAGGATTTTTTTATTTTTATTCCAATACATATTTGGCCATTCATGAAATAATCATTGTCGTGTACTTAATACACAAGCTTTCTCAATAAAATTGTGATGAAATTACCTTAAACAATTTGGCAGCGTAACAGTAAGGTCGAAATGG
>CAIGRP010021572.1:0-25063 GCA_903798385.1 Fraxinus cuspidata | reverse complement strand
GTAGTGGATTTGGGGCGTTACACGTTGTGTGACATGGTATCACAGACCAACTCTACCATACTAGTGTTTGAACCAGTGGTGTTCTTAGAGTTGCTAGGTACCTGTTCACGATGTCTAATTTAGGTCGTTCACCAGCTTGTCTTCCAATGGTCGGTCAGTGATACCTCACCTTATAAATTGCCCTCATTACCGAATTTTTATTTTTGGGAGACTTATTTTGATCCTAACCTCCATTACTTTTTTGACCTTTATCCTTGCAGGATGTGGATTATGAGGCCACCGTTGCCACAAAACTTTCCATTGCCAAGAAAATTTATTCTCAGGAGAAGGAAGCAACACTAAGTTCAACTTCCTTCAAGAACTTCTCTTTTTTTCTCAAAGAATCAGGTTATATTATTTTAGCAAAAATATTGATATGGCGATTTTAGGATTTATAATTCTGTTTAGTTGGAGTTTTAAATACAACCACCACTCTGTGTCTGTGAGAAAGAGAGGATCATACTACTCAATAAGTTTTATTCCACATAGCTCTTAATTTCTTAAGCGTACTTATTTCGCAGTCCCTCTTTTTATTGGCAGGATTGGTTGTGGCCCTATGCAGCCTTCCTGTTTTTTACGGGACTTCTTTGAAACGTCAGATCGCAGCCAGTGGCGTCGATTTTCTCTTTTCTCACAAGATAAGGTATCTGCATTTTTTTTTTAATTTCTTGGTCTTTTCTCTCTTATTCTTTTATTTCCCAGCCCAGAGGTACTCATATTTCACAGGTAAAATTCTAATGGGATCAGGAACTTTAATTTGAAAGTCCACATATTTTTAAACACCAACGTGTAAGGTGCTAACAGTTCTCTTTCCACGCT
Organism: Fraxinus cuspidata; assembly: GCA_903798385.1. Classification (NCBI taxonomy): domain Eukaryota; kingdom Viridiplantae; phylum Streptophyta; class Magnoliopsida; order Lamiales; family Oleaceae; genus Fraxinus; species Fraxinus cuspidata. Next base: position 24,205 of record CAIGRP010021572.1, on the reverse strand, counting down.
TTCAGCTTGAGAAGCTTGTCTCAAAAGATAGCTTGCACTATGATATAATTTGCTTTCATTACTATATCCAGTACCATTTGCATATGCAAGTAAGTAAAAATTTTTACCTGTTGCGTTTACTCTTTTTTCATGACTCATGGCATATAAACACTTTGTAATCATGTTGATAATGACAGTTATCTGAAGCTTCTGAGTATGCTAGAAAGAAAGGAGTAGTACTGAAGGTGGATCTGCCCATTGGAGTTAACCGAAATGGTGTGGATACTTGGGTCTATCCAAATCTGTTTCGAATGAACACCTCTACTGGGGGCACCTCCAGACAATTTTGAAAAAAAAATGGACAAAATTGGGGATTCCCTACTTATAAGTGGGAAGAAATGTCCAAAGACAATTATGCTTGGTGGCGTGCTCGTTTAACGCAAGTTGATCAGTGACTTGGTGTTGTCTCTTTCTTATTCTTTTTCAAAAGTTCCTAAATCTTTAGACAATTGTGTAATTCTATAATAACTGGCATTCTGGTATGATTAACAGATGGCCAAGTACTTCGCCGCTTACAAAATTGATCATATATTGGGTTTCTTCAGAATCAGGGAGCTCCCAGATCATGCAATGACTGATCTTTGTGCAAAATTTCGACCATCTATTCCTCTAAGCCAGGTATGCCTTTGTCTTTCTCCTTCGAGTACTTGCTTTTTTTTTTTCCCTTTACTTATCAAGGCTATATGTTTAGCCCAAAATGCACTCATACTCACTTCATATATAATAAACTAATTACTACTGTAGGAGGAACTTGAAAGGGAAGGAATATGGGACTTCGATCGCTTGAGTCGACCATACATTAGGCAGAAGTTTTTAGAGGTAATGAGTTTTTGCGTACTCTTTTTGTTCTGCATTTTCATTTTCCTCATTTCACTCTCTCGTATAGAAATTTATTTATGTGACTACTCATGTTTCAGGAGAAGTTTGGAGCTTCCTGGCCTATAATAGCTTCTAACTTTATGAATGAGTATCAGAAAGATCATTACGAGGTGATATATGGTTTGGGAAGAAAATGATTTTATTTCTATTTCTTGACTATAACCATGTTTGCTTCGGATGAATGAATCAAATCTCACAGGACTGCACAAAAAATAAAAAATTAATTCGACAATCTCTTAAAAAATGCATACAATGGCCTTCTGTATGAGCTTAAATCTTTTTTTTTTTTAACATGTTGCCCAGTACATAGAGTGTTCTGTATATTATATTATATGTTTCTGCAGAATTAGGTCAAGAATCTAAAGGCATGCATAGAAACATCTATGTTGTTAGAGAGTGAAGCAAAACTTCGGAGCAACCTCTTTGATTGGCAAGTGTAAATCTAGAAAGATTCTTTCAGTTATCGATGCTTTTTGCATTTGCTTTGACCATCTTCATCTTGGCTGACATGATTGTATGCAATGGGCATCTGATTTTTAATTTTTTAATTTTTTTTTTTTAATATGTGAGTACTCTCTTGTCATTACGCTTCAGTTGTTTTTTTCCTGTGGCAGAATATAGTCCTCAACAGAGATCCAGAAGATTCAAAAAGTTTTTACCCTTGTTTCAATCTTGAGGACACCTCAAGCTTTGGTGATTTAGATGAGCACAGGTATACCTAAGATATTCATATTTTTTGGATTATCAAAATGTGTCCATTTTGTTAGAGATAAAATTGTGACGACGTGCATTAAGCCCCTGTTTGATGCACATTTTTGGTAAAAGAACGCATTTTTACTGTTGATGTGATGAAGAATATGTGGTTGAAAAAGAATGAAAAGTTATTGATGTGATGAAAATATTATTTTATTGAAAAACGTATGATTGAAAAATGAGTAAAAGAATGAGAATGAAAAAATAATGTGGCTCAAACAGGACTTACTAAGAATTCGAATTTAATCATACAGGGACTTGATAGTTATTTGAGTGAATTAATGGACCACGAATTCCATGATAGAGAATCCTTGATTGTGAGATTTGATGATGAGGCGACAAGGTCCACATAAATACTTGAATAAACCCACAAAAATACAAAACATTGTTAGACTAACAAACTGATATGTTTGGTTGCAATAATTTCATAAACTTGAATAACTGCTGGTAATCATTCTTTCAAAGTTCATTATTAGTATTATTATTTTTTTCCCTTCTCATAATCATTTTTAAACATAAATTTTTATTATAAAATATTTTTCACGCAAACTCAAAACTTTTTTCTATTTTTTAACCACGCATTCCCAAAAAATTAACCATTCAAAAACTTATTATTTCCAAAAAAAGACTGTCAAACAGGGGCTTAAATTGTTTTTCTAATATTTTTGTCTGATTTTTAGTTATTTGGTGCATTTGTAGAATAAGTGATTGCAATCTTAACTTGTTTGTCAATGAGCTAGGCTCAATTTGGTCCTTTGGCTCGTGAATCTTATGGATCGAGCCCTCGAATCCACCAGCCAATTCATTTTGCAAAAAAAATAAAAATAAAATATGCCCAAAAGCAAGAGGCCCACAAATCGAGACCGCTCAACTTGTGAAAAAATTGGGTGCTCTGCTCTACGCATGACTCGTCTTAAAACGAGTTAGAGCATCTACTCACGAGTGATTCGACACGTTTACCACCCTAATAAAAACGTTATCCTTCTAATGAATTAGTTAACGAGAAACAAAAATTTTAGGTAAAACCGTTGATCACTTTACTTACTAAGCATCAAAGCATTATTGTCCCACTAACACTGAGGCCATTGGAGGATGTTGAAGGACCTATCAAGCTATTGTCACCAATATCCTAATGGCCTACCCGCCCGACAAGGAATCGACGCACACTAATTTGAATAATTCTAAGTGTATAGGGATTTTCTTCACTGAAATTTTATGGATATTGCTTCTTGTTATTATTATTTTTTTCATCTTTCAACCAAAAACTGTCAAATACCCCTGTATAAATTTCGTAAACCAAATTCCGTAAGTGTAGCAGGATTTAACTAATTTAGACCTCGTTTGACTTCTTTTAAAACAAAATAATTTATTTTTCATATTCATTTTCAATCATATTCACATAATAAAATATTTTACACGTAAATTTAATTTTTTTCCTATTTTTAACAACACATTTTCTAAAAAACCATAATTCAAAATACCATTTTTACATAATAATAACCATCAGTTAGGGGCTTAGTACAGACACAACAACATCCATGTGGTGGAATGCAATTTTTCATATAACTTATAAATACTTCATTTTTTCTAAAATTTTTTGTCGACCAATCAAAGATTTTTTGACTTCAATATTGTCGTTAACAACGTAAAAAAAATCATCAATTATTTAGAAAACGAATATCTGGCAAACTCAATTAAGCCCCTATTTTGCATTGATTAAAATCAATTTAAGTCAAAGTCAACAATTCATTTTAACCACACATTTTGTAGAACTCACAACTTTTCAACCACACAATTCATCAACTTTAATCAAAATCTTTTAAAAATCAGATTTTAATTCTCACCTAACAAGAGCTAAATTCAAAAAGACACGATATAATTATTGAAATTTGATAAAGATTTTGATTAGGTTCTATGAGAGGGAATAACATAAATTCATCCCTAAATGTTTTTCGGCTAAATCTGTGTTGTTACTGAAAGTTTGAGAATAAATTTTGATATCTTATCAGAAAGTGGTTGTTTGACTCATCTTTAACTAAAACGCGAACGTGTTAGACGAAGTATGATTTCGACCTATCTTTTTTTAGAATGCAAATGCGTTAGATGAAATGCGATCCTAAATGATCTATTACGTGGCATGGGGAGATGCAGTAAAGGTCACATGGAATGGATGAAGGAGTTGGATATTTGCCAAAAAAAAAAAGTGATTGGCTATAAGAGAGTACGTAAGAGTCATGTTAACTTTTCGGTCAGCAGTAACAAAGTTGAATGCCAAAAATCTTATTTTGCGGAAATTGTTTATTCTTGATTACCTCGACATTGATTTTCAAAATTCAAGGTGAGACTAATACATAAAATTTATGAAAATTAAAATAATGAACAAGAAGAGGTAGTTCAAGCAATTTAGGGAACTTGAGAAAAATCATCAATGAGACTTTTCAAAAGCAATAATAGAAAATTAATAGAGAAAATATCTTTGATGAAAATTTTGTGGAAAATCGTTGACGATGTGACTATTTATGATTCTGATAGAACTTAATATATGTGGATTATTCATAATTGTAACGGGTCTTCAAAACTGACTGACTTTGAGGATAATTTTTTATAGTTTATTAAAAAAGGTAGTCTCCACTGATCCATCTTTATTTAGAATGTAAACATGTTAGATGAGTTCCCGTTGGACCCATTAAAATTATAATTCATTTTTTTCTTTTTTTATTGATCACACATTCTTCAATAAAATAATATTATGCGTAATTTCAAAAAAAAAAAAATTTAACCACACATTTTTCAAAAAAAAAAAACACTATTTCAACCTTTAAAATTTCAAATAATTTCAAATAATGTGGTCTTGAAATTGTCTATTATGTAGTATGAGGAGATGCACCAAAGTCACATGACATGTTAACTTTTGTGCATACGACGACAAGAATGCCAAAATTATTATTTTTATCTTGACATTGATTTTTTGAACTTCAAAGGTAAGATTTATACATTAAATTCTGAAAATTAAGACATGGTACAAGCTGTTAAGGGAAATTAGATATAATCTAACAAATTTTTTACTCGACAAAATCGACAAGTGAGCGTTATTTTACGTCGAACCCTCGAATTCGTTTTGTAAAAGAAATAAATAAAATATGCCCAAAAGTGAGAGGCCCACAAGTCAAGACCACTCGGCATGCGAAAAAATTGGATGTTTAGCTTGATGCGTGGCTCGTCTTAAAATGAGATCGAGTGTCTGGTCACGAATGACTCGACCCATTTACGGATTTACCACCTTAGTAAACTCGTTATCCTTTTGATGATTTAGTTAACGAAAAACAAAAATATTAGGTAAAACCGTTAGTAACTTACGAAGCATCAAAGTGTTATTGTCACACTAACATCTGGCCATTGGAGGATGTTGAATGACAATTCAGGCTGTGACAAGTATCTTTCTGAAGGCCTACGCGACAAGGAAATGACACAAACGAATATAGTAGGACACAACATCCATGTTGTGGAATGCAAATTTTCATATAACTTGTAAATACATTATTTTCTCAATTTTTTTTTTATTTGTAGCCAATTAAAGATTTTCCGACTTCAATATTGTCTTTAACAAAGTAAAATAGTGATCAGTTATTTAGAAAACGAATTTCTGAAAACCTAATTAAATACAAAAAGACGCGATATACTTGTTTAATTTTGGTAAAGATTTTGATTGGGGTTCTATGAGAGGGAATAACACAAATCATCCCTAAATGTTTTTGGGGCTAAATCTGTGTTGTAACTAAAAGTTTGAGGGTAAATTTTGATAGCTTACCAGAATGTGACAGTCTTGATCCGTCTTTAACTAAAACACGAACGTGTTAGAAGAATGTGATTTCGATCTGTCTTTTTCTAGAATGTAAACACGGTAGATAAATGTGATCCTAAGACCATCTCCATCTTGCACCAAAATTTGAGTTACATTTTGAACCATTTTATACCAAATCTTGTATCAAACCTAAAATAATCTAATCCAATACCTAAAAGTTGCACCAAATGAACAATATATAATTATTTTTTTCATTCTTAATAATTTATTTATCTAAAAAATTACTTTTGAATTAATTTTCTTACTACATAAATTACAAAATAATTTTTGTACCATTTTACATCAAATCTTGCACAAAATTAAAACTCGTCTGCAATCCAATACATCAAAAGTTGCACCAAATGAACAGTGTTTAATTATTTTCTTCATTCTTAATAATTTATTTATCTAAAAAATTACTTCTTAATTAATTTTCTTACTACATAAATTACAAAATAAATAATTATGTTTACTTGACGAAGAAATTGAATACATTAATAAATTTTTAAAATGTAATACAATTAATAGAAATATCACAACTAAGAAAATATTAAATCATGTTATTTAAAAAATAGTGTAATACATTAGAAATCTAGATATCATAATATTACGAAATCGAACTAGTGTTGTAATTTAATTCTTAAAATTCGTATAGTCATCCAACAAATGATTACAAATGCACAACACAATAATAATAATAATGATTAAAAATTGTTGTATAACAAAAATGGACGCAAATACCCTTCACAAAAATTTTGGTTCAAAGTGAAAAAAGGCAAAAGAGGATTTAACTATTTTGGTGCAAAATTGTGCAATCTGGTACAAAGGGATTGGGTTGGCGATGCCCTAAATGATCTATTGTGTGGTTATGGGGAGATGCACTAAAGATCACATGGAATGGCAGATGAAAAGTTTGATATTTGCTAAAAAGATGTAATTGGCTATAAGAGAGTACTTAGGAGTCATATTAACTTTACGGCAATGCCGAAATTCTTATTTTACGAAAATCGCTTATTCTTTGTTACCTTGACATTGATTTTCAAACTTCAAAGTGAGACTAATACATAAAAATCATGAAAATTAAATTAATGTACAAGAAAAGGCGGTTTAAGCAATTTAGGAGCCTTAGGAAAAACCGTTAATGATTTTTCGAGAGCAATAATAAAAAAATAATAGAGAAAATATCATTGGCGAAAATTTTGTTGATAATTGTTGACGATGTCACTACTGATGATTTTGATAGAAATCAATATGTGTTGATAATTTAGATAAAATTTTGTTCTTCGAAATTGAGAGATGTCTCCGATCCCCCAAACTGACTCACCTTGAGGATAAATTTTGATACTTTATTAAAAAAAAAAAATTCTATCCATCCATCTTTAATTAGAATGTGAGCGTATTAAAATATGATCGTTGGTTCACTACGTTTAGACAACTCATTGCTTTCTGCTGTACCACATATTAGACTCTGTAAATTGATGGGAATTGAAGAATGAAATGAAAGAGGGTCACATGTAGGCGATTCCATTTGATTTGATGTGAAAATGCATTATGGGCACAAAAATGGGATCGAACGGGGCTAAATGAAATGTGGTCCTACAATTGTCTATAGCATAAACCGTGCACGACAGACGGTAAGATTTATGCATTAAATTATGAAAATTAAGAAAGGGATCAAGTTGTTAAGGTAAATTCTGTTTGAGCCCCATTTTTCGTGTAGAATGCATTTTGGAATAGTAATTTGAAGAATAAAATGTGTGGTTAAAAAATAAAAAAAATATTGAGTTTATGTATAATATTATTTTATTGAAAAAATGTGTGATTGAAAAGAAAAGAGAGAAAAATGTATTTAAAAAAATTGGAGATTGAACAAGGGCATAGTCTAACAAGAAATTATTTTTAACACATTTGGATAATTCAATATTGCGTTTTGTCTGATTAGAAGAGTTTTTAAATAAAGTTAGCTTAATAACTTTCTCAAAAAGTTTTTATACAAGAAGCAAATGCAAAAATAATTTTTTTTGCTGTATATGCCCTTGAACATTGGCAAGTCTTAACTTGTTTATCTTATATTTGTTTGATTTTTTAAATATTTGTTGCATTTGTAGAATAAGCCTACACCTAATATTTTTCGGCTTTAATTTTGACTTAAACAACTATTTTATTATTAGAAAATGAAATTTTGGCTAATCAAAATTAAATACAAAAAGATACGATGAATGAAAGAAAGGGTTTATGAGCTCTAGCCCAATAAGCCCACACCTAAGATTTTGATTAGATTCTATGAGGGAATAATACAAATTATCCCTAAATATCTTCGGGGCTAAACCTAAATTATTACCGGTGGGTTCGATGATAAATCTTAATAGCTTAAAAGAAATTGGTGAATTTGACCCGCCTTAAACTAGTGTTCTTAGGCACGACATGAGGTTGAACGTCATACATTGACAACGAGCGCAAAATTAAGCGATCAACTTTGCAGGTTTAAAATCGCTTTGCAATACCCATATCACATCAATACTTTTTGGCATATTGTATCAATAGTACTCAATCATACTCTACTATTTTAAATGGTTGATTTATATTTTTAATTATTAATAATTATATATTTATTGAAATACGTCATGGTAATCAAATAAATAAATGAAATAAACCAAATACTATAAAACAAATCAAATTTAATATCATAAATCAAGTATAAGTTGTTAACGTAGAATACGTATAGTCTAACAAAATTGTTAGGCAGCAAAATCGAAACAAGTTTACTACGTGATTTTAGGTCACGCAAAATGTTATTGAGCATTTATGGGTGGTTTATGCTTAAAAATAAACATCAAATAAGTCACGTAAGAAGCATGAAAGTGTTATTGTCACATTTAACTCGGAGACGTCTATGACAAGGAATTGACACAAATTATGCAATTTTTCATATAACTTGTAAGTTGTAACTACATTTTTTTATGTCAGCCAATCAAAGATTTTCCACTTAGTATTGGTATTGTCTTAAACAAAGTAAAAAATATTCAATTGATTATTAGAAAACGAATTCCTGGCAAATCCAATTAAATAAGTTTAATATCTTTCCAATATCTTGAGTAATAAGTCTTTTTTTTTTTTTAACTTTTAATTCTTTCATGGCAGAAAATTTTCGATTAGTATTTAATTATTTTATTTATTGAAGAATTTTTCTTTAGTAAATTAAATATTTTAGACTTTTTATATTTTTAATATTACTAACTCAACAATCATTAATAATCTTGTGATTGTGAATGTTTATTTTCATATTGCCATATTTTTCTCGTTTTTTTATAACAAACTGGTATCAAAACGAGGGTCGATCAACTCAATTCGAGATGAGAGCCTTCAAGTAGAGCAACAAGAAGAGTAGCATTAGAGGCAGAGCTATAGAGGGCAATACAAGTAGTATTTAATTATTTTATTTATTGAAAAAAATTTCTTTAGTAGATTAAATATTTTAAACTTTTTATATTTTTAATATTACTAAATCAAAAATCATTAATAATCTTGTGTTTGTGATTGTTTATTTTCATAATTTTTCTCTTTTTTCATAACAAACTGGTATCAGAATGAGGTTCGATCAACTCAGTTCAAGATGAGAGCCTTCAAGTAGAGCAGCAAGACGAGTAGCACTAGAGGCAGAGCTAGAGTGGGCAGGACAAATAGTCCTGCTGGATTTATTATGATGACAACCATGAAGTATGATATTCCACTTTTGAATTGTAGCACAACATTTTCACTATATCAAGTAAAGATGCGAGTAATATTCGCTTAGATGGATTTGGAAGATGATTTATTAGGATTTGACAAGATACCCTCAATTTGGACGTTAGAGGAAACGCATCGTAAGGATTGAAAGGCCCGTCCCAATTTCATCTTCGTCTTTTAAATCAGATTTTTCACGAAGTTCTAAAAGAAAAAAAGTTCTGCTGTGTTGTGGTTAAAATTGGAGCAACTTTGCATGATAAAAAGTTTGACAAGTAAGTTACACTTGAAGCAACGATTGTATTCTCAACTCATGTCCAATGGTACGTCGCATGAGGACTACTTGACCGTTTTTAAGGAAACTATGGTTGATTTAGAAACTTTGGAGGTTGATGATGAGGACTTTGGATTGATTTTATTGTGTTTACTGTCTGTTTCATATATGTCATTTAGAGACACGATCTTATACAGTCATGATAGAAAATGATAACTTTTTCATATACTTGCTCTATTTTTAAAAGAGGAGGTGAATCATCTTGTCGGATCTAAAGCTCATGGAGAATGTCTTGTTGTTCATGGTGGTGATATAAGGGGCAAATCGAAATTCAATTCCAAAAATAAAATTTGTAATTACTGCAAAAAAGAGGCACATTAAGAAGGATTTTTATAAGTTGAAGAATAAGAAAAAATCAATTGTTGCTAATTAGAAGGGAAAAACAACTAGAAAACTCATGTGAAGTCAGTGTTGTGGAAGATTGCTATAATGATGGAGAACTTTTGGTTAATTCTGACGAAACGAGGATTGTATTCTTGATACAGCTTGCACTTCTAATATATGTCTTAATTAAAATTCGTTTTCAACATATGAAACAGTTTCAAAATGTATTGTGGTAATAAAAAATAATGTACCTTGTAAGAAAACTGGTATTGAAAGGGTCAAAACTAAAATGTTTAATGGAATTCTCAGGATGTTTGATGAGGTTAGACTTTCCAGATTTGAAAAGAAAATTTATCTCATTGAGTAATCTTAATTCAAAAGGGTATAAGTACACTAGTGAATATGGTATTGAAGGTTAGTAAAGATGCTCGTGTTGTGATGAAGGGGTAGAGAATGTCCGAATTATATGTATTGTAGGGTTCTACAAATTTTTTGGATACCAATTAGTAGAAATTAAGCACTCCGGTGGATTTTGAGTTTTGATATAGTACCATTACAGCTTGATTTAGTATCTATTATAAAGAATATATCTCAGTTGAATTCAAAAGTTATGGGTAATGCCACTTTGTCACCACCACTAGCGGTGCAACAATATTTAATTGCTAAAGACAGACATATGAGAGATATTAGGCCTCCACAAAGGTATGTGAAAGCTTATTTAATTGCTTATGCTTTAAATGTGGTTGAAGGAATTGAGTCTAGAAAAGGACCTTCTACGACTTATCGGATTAGAACTAGTTGCGACAATGGGGAAGCAGTTAGTTGTGTTGATTATATTACAGGATATGTTTCTTCTTTGTCTGGTATTATTGAGTTATTTGTGATTTTGTTACTCTGTTGATAATTCAAGCAACTTGGCATCCAAGGTAATCATGCTGAACAGTACTTGGATTCAGTTGATATTCAATTATTAAGTTTGTCCTAGATGGGCTTTTGTGGAAGATGTGAAGAGTTTTGTTGAAGAATTTTTGTTAAACAATTAAGTTTTATTCCTTGTAGTAAAATTCGTCTTCATATGGAGAATATTTGAAGCTTCATTCATTGAAATGGAATTTGTAATAAAATAGAGATTTGTTGAATTGTGACTTAATTTTTTTTAAGAATAGGTGTTTTAGTTGAAAAATATTTTTAAAGAGATTAAATATTAATAAAAGAAATTTGGGCAGAGATTGAGCGCCTAAGAACTCAATTTTAGGCATTGAATTTGAAAATAGATTTTGGAATAGAGATTCAACGTTTGAGCACTAAGATGAAGCGTTGCCAGCCGCTTGCCTATCCGAGCTTCAGGTGCTAGAGCCGCTCGTTGCGCTCAAGCTTTGTTGCTCGAGCGCTGGTGTTATCCGGCCCACGGCCCATTTCGCGATGTGAAGAATTTTATGATACTCATTCCATTTGAAACACTATAATTAGGATTTGACATGTACTCTGTATATAGTTGTCTCTTCATTGTAATAGAACACGTGTTGAAAACACAAAATCATTGCATTCTCTCGTCACATATGGAATTCTCCTCCTCCGCCTGTAGTTTTTTCCACATAAATTCTAGTATTCTTGTATTTGTGATTGTTTACTTTCATATTACTATATTTTTGTCATCGTTTTTCATAACAATTTTACTAGCTCATGCATCAATAAACCTCTCCTAGTGACAATGCTGGCTGTTACCCTGCACTCCAAGTACTAAATGTATGTAATATTGAATACAATTCGATAGCAATATAAAAAAGATAATAACTTCTCATCTTTAGTGTCGTACAATTGGGAACATGCCATCAGAGAATAATACAGTCCTTGAGCCGTGATTCCAACTGCAAAGAAGGAGAGGTGTATCGAGATTAGTCTCCAAAGCTTGATTGGTGCATCGGCGGTGGAAAATTATAGAAACATCTTACAGTACGCTAGACTCAACATGACTGCTACAGTGATGTGGAACATACGAGGAGAAGGTAAGAATTGTAATAATAACAGTGTCAATTAATTTAGTTTCATAAGGAAAATCGTCCATAGAAGTATTCAAAGCAAATAAAAGCAGTAAAGCAAAGCAACAGTCTTATTAAGCCCCAATTTGGTTGGGCGATAAAATCAAGTTTTTTAATAAATTTTGATTAAAGTTGATGAGATGTATGGTTGAAAAGTTGTTGATCCCATAAAATGTACGGTTAAAATTTATTGTCGACTTTCATCTAGATTAAAATGTAGATTTTAATTTCTACTGAATACAGACTAAATCTCGTGATATTTTTGCATCGAATAAATTAATGCATTTGCAAAGTCAAACACGTCTTACTTATAAAGACGGGAAACGCATCTCAAGATTAGACAATATAATTGGCCAAATAGTCTCTAAAGTTGATCACTGACCTCTGAATCTCTACGCACCGATCATGTTATTGAATATGCAGTTTCATTCATCCTCTACAGATAGCCACTTGTGGAATATTGCATCAGTGGTCGCCATCGAATATCAAATCTTTCATATCTTATGCTTGGAATGACGTAAATCCAATGGTCCTAACATCACTTGGTCATCAGTGAATAACATTAAATGAATGGATAGAAATATTTCGAGCCACTGCATCTGTTCCATTTGTCTTCTAAAAAATGGAGTTGTCTCGTCTTCCACACAGTCGACCGGAACGGTTCTTCTGCCTGCAAACTTTTCTCTTCCTTAAGTGATACCAAACTCGAATCATACCTTCTATAATTCCATGCATGTGTTTTAATTCGAACTCGACGAAATCGAATTAAAATAGTGTTAAAAGAAAAAACTTAACTTTTTTTTTTTCCTTATTTTAAGTAGAAAAAAAAACTTTTTCTCAAAATTAATTCTTATTTTACTTTAAAATAAGCAACTTATTATTATTATTATTTTTTTTTACTTTTCATCAATATTTTTTTTAGTACTTTTAGTGAATTTTTAAGCTTAGATAAAAATGCTCTCTCCATAGAAATTGAACTAAATTGATCATTGCACTAGTATTAGGCCCATGGTCAAAGCCGAGCGAATAATGCTAGGCCCAGTTTTTAAACTATGTGGGCCTAGGAATTTCAAGTCCATTATGTAAAATTATCTATGTTAATACTGAAATTTGAGAGCCAATTTAGACAAATACACTCAAAATTAGTGTCAATTTGAAAAATAAGTACAAATGAAGACTTTAAAATAAATTACACTTAATTAAAACATAAAAACGTGTTAAATGTCGTCTAAACTTTAAATCTTTGAAAAATCCCCAAACCCGACCCTATTATGGTGAATTTAAAGATAAAAAAAATCAACCAAATTTCTTTCCATAAAATTCAAGTTTAGATACAAAAATTCCTCCTAGATTGTTTTGAACTGAATTTCTCTTTATCCATTTTCAAAATCTGCAAAAAGAAAAATATAAAGAACTTCAACACTTTTATATCATAGGTAAGTAATTTCTCAACTCATAGCTTTTGAGTTTCAATTTCAACTTTCAAAGGTGTAATTTATATCTAGATTAAAAATTTTGAGTTAGAATATACTAAAATTCAAATTTATATTAAAATTTTAACTATAAATACAAATTCAAACCTTATTTTACATTTAAAAGTGACATGATAACACTTTATTTGTATTTTTGCATATGAGTTGCTAAAATGTGAAAGTAATATTCTTTATCATTTTTATTTAAAAATGTCGTAATTTATCTCTTTTGAATTCTTTTGAATCAATTAAATAGATTCATATATATGTTTGTGAAAATTTAAATATGAATATGAATGCAAATTTTGTTTCACACTAAAAAGTGACATGATATAACACTTAATTTACATTTTTTGCACGAGTTAATTTGCAGAAAATTAAAAGTATGACATACGCTGTCACTTTTGTTTTAAAAAAAATAAAAAATTCACACTATTTCATTTGTATACTTCTTACAGATATAAATAAAATTAACGTCTTTCTCTGTTGTGGATGCAAATGAGAACGTGATAATTAATATAAAAGTGACAAAATAATTGAAATTATTGTCCCAATATAATGCACCTACAACAACATTTGTTAAAACGTAAATATCACTTTTTCAGAAGCCAAGTTTTCGACACTGTTAAAAGAGACTAAATTGACATTATTATTATTATTATTATTATTGTTGTTGTTGTTGTTGTTGTTGATGTACAATTCCATCAATAAAATAATTGGCGTATCCTTATATTTACATATAAGCTAATTTTTACAACAATTTTATGAAGTATAAAAAAGTAACATACCATGTGTCACTTTTTGAAAGAGCCAAGGTATATCATTGTTAAAAGAATCATGTCATTTTTCATAGAAAAGTTACATATCATATCCATTGAACCAATATTCTCTTGGTACCATTAAATTTCAATTTGATAAAAAGAAAAAAATAGAAGACTATTTAACGAAAAGTTATAGAAATTTTAAAAAAAAAGTGACAAATATATTCAAAAAAGTGATAAATACTAAAAAAAAAAGTAACAAAATCTTAAAAAAAAAAAATGACAATATCAACTACGGCGTAATTAACACTAAAATTTCTAGTTGTAATCAATTTTAATGATATAAATCTAATATCTTATTTTTGTAAGGATAGTGGGCCTAATTTTCCAAAATTTGATTGGGCAAATTAGGCCCAATACTCTAAAAATCAACTAAATTGATTTAAACTCTATTAACTCATTTAAGAACGTAATTAATACATTATAAAACTCCCAAAACCTTCCCCCAAAACCCTAAATTCACGCGCACGCAGGAATATATAGCCAATTCATGGCTACTTTTGTTTCATGGTGGAATCAAACTTTTCAGAGAAAATAGAAAGAAATGAGGTCTTAGTTCTTGCCTTTTCTTCTTGAAATTCATCGTGATTCTATAGATTTTTTTTCCTTCTATTTGTACAATTGTTTTTCTTCTCACTGTTGGCCCCTTTTTTATTGGAGTGTAAACACAATTCTATAAGAAGTTCCTTGAGGAGGTTCTATCGAGAGAAAATTGATTGCAGTATGAGTCTTGTATTAACACGTGAATGTCTTGTTGGAGTTGATTAAGCATAAAATCATGGATAAAGTGATTTTTGTGTCAATTTCGACCATATCAATTTCGAGCGAATGAAAAATTACGGTCTAAAGTTGGTAGAAAAAAGAGAAAACTGGCTAAAAAATTGACCAACTCTGTCGCTCGAGCTACAGGCGAGCAACATGGTTTATGTTTTTGACGTTCGAGCGACGCAAGGGCGACAAGCTAACGACAACAAATGTCGCAACCCATGGCAAAAGTTGATGAGTTTGGAGCGCGACACTTCACTCACAACCTTTTATTTTCTATAAATTAGACTTTTTAAACATCAATTTGTTCATCACGATGATATGCAATCATTGCATTACATTAAGTTCATTTTTTTCATAATCAAAATTCTGTATAAAAGCTGTTTTTCCATTTTTCAATTGAAAGAGTACAAACCAAATTTTGGTTCATTATCCTTGTATTTTGAAGTGCTACTAGCACAAAAAGTTTGTCATTGTATCTTGTGAGTTTAATATCTTATTTTTGTAAGGATAGTGGGCCTAATTTTCTAAAATTTGATCGGGCAAATTAGGCACAATAGTCTAAAAAATTATCTATATTGATTAATACTATATTAACTCATTTAAAAACGTAATTAGTACATTATAAAACTCCCAAAACCTTCCCCAAACCCCTAAATACACACACAGAGGAATATAAAGCCAATTCATGGCCACTTTTGTTTCTTAGTGGAATCAAACTTTTCAGAGAAACTAGGAAGAAATGGGGTTTGATATAAGATGGTGTTAATAATTATCCACGATGACCGGCTACTTGATATGCACCTCCCGTAGAGCATCACCTCATAGGCCGCCTACCATTTTGACGCCGTCGACCCCTATGAGGTTCTCTACGTTCACATAGGCCGTCTAACCCTAAGCACCCCAGACACTCTTGCAGCAGCCTCACCCTTATTCGTCGACCCCCATGTGGCCCTCTACATTCACACAGGCCGCCTACTACCATGCTGCCAATGCTATACTTAACTATACAAATATAAATGAATTGGACGGAAACCACCTAATAGCGAATATGGGCATAACCAACCACTTGACGAGTGGGGTTATCACGTGAGAACGCGGGGAAAGTGGGAAGAACTACGTGGGACATGTGACACGATTAATCGTAGAATGGGGGCATGTCATCAGGTGCCTGTAAATATCCTCAAGGTGAGAAAAAATATTCTTCTTGAAAAAACTCGTACTGCATGAAATTCAAGTATATTCTCTTCCTACTTTCCTAAATCGAATACCAATTCTCACGCAGGAGGTATAACGAGGGAGAAAACACCGACCTCATTTTGCATGTAGCATGCACTAATCGGTTCATCCGAAACACCATCCTCATCAAGGTGAACACTAAAGTTTATCACACTACAACTTCATTAGCGCTGTCTATGGGAAACCACTGAACAAGAAAGTTATGTCAAGGAGACAGACTAGGAGTGAAACACGTATGATCGGGAATACGATGGAGACGAAATCGGAGTTTGTCACTAGGGGTCACGACTCGTCGTCGCCACCGCAGTATGTAATGCAGAGCCAATTTAGTGTCTTGGAAATACAATTGGCAGCCATGATGACCCTCTTGCAGAGTTAAATGCAAAAAATCGCAACCCCCACCACAAAACTCATCGGAAGCAGTACATGAGAAACCACCCCATGTAGCGCAAAGCATTATCCCGCCCGTTTCTCAGTCAACAACAAAAGACTCGGGGGCTACAGGGTTTGTGGTTCCACAAATTTCCCAACATGTGACAGATTTGGAAAGGAAGATAGAGAAGATGATGACCCAGAAGATATAGATGTATTAACTAAGAGGAAGGATATGCGCATGCAAATGGTTTTGGAGGAAGATCCATTTGCTTTCAAATTTATGGTTGTTCATTTACCGAAAGACTTCAAACAGCCAATTATAGAAGTATATGATGGAGTCACATATTCGATTAACCACTTTTGTACCTTTGTTGAATTAACGAGGCTCTATGTAGCCCCAAACGCAGTAATGTGTCGATCCTTTCCCCCGACACTCAGGAGGAGGGCAAGAGACTAGGTGGCCACCTTGGCACTCAGGTCTATAAAGACTTTGACGAGCTTTCCAGGAGTTTTGTCGCATACTTCATGAGTAGCAAGAGAAAACGGAAGACGACAATTGAATTGATGCAGATTGTGCAAGAGAAAGATGAATCTCTGCAGGAATACTTAGCTAGATTTAGCCGGACAATACTTGGTATAAGGGACCTTCAGATGTCTGCAGTGGTAACATCATTAATGAATGGGACGCGGAATCGGGATTTTAAGATGTCACTCTCTAAAAACCTCTTAGAATCGATGCACGGCCTGCTTAAAAAGGATGACAAGTATGTTGATAATGAGGAAGCAGAAAGGGTGGTCACGAAAAATCTTAAAGAGGGATGGGAGACAGAAAGTCACAAATGAAAGTCAGGCGATGAGCGAAAACTTATTGATAAAGGCAAATCGAGAAATGAGCGCATGAGCAAGGGATACGTTTCGGACCGATCCAACAGATAGAGGCGAGAGGAGGTCAAGGCCTTCACCCATTTAAATACTCTGCGGGCAAAGATTTTGATGGAGATTAGGGAAAGAGATGACTGGCCGAGATCGATGGCAGCGTCGATTAGCAAGAGGGATAAAAGTAAGTATTACCATTTCCACAAAGATCATGGGCACGATACGGAAGAATGCATCCATTTGAAGGTGGAAATCGAGCGTTTTTTGAAGTGGGGTTTTATGACTAAATACACAAGAAATTACAAGTGACACTGGGTTCTTACCCTACATGGGTAGTGATCTTGATGAACTATTTTGTTGTCAAAATCCCCATGGCATATAATTCAATCTACGGTCAACCCCTGCTGAATGCCTCTAGGTCTATTCCATCCATTTACCACCAGGTGATTAAATTCCCAACCAGTCATGGTGTGAGATGTGTGAGGGGCGATCAACAGTCCTCGAGGAAGTGTTATGTTGACAGTATACTGACGAAGGTATCACCACCAGTGATGATGCTAGATCTTGAGCCTCCAATGGGGCGAATTGAGTCCCTTGATACTACGAAAAAAATCTTGGTAGTAGGAGGGTGTGAATTTGGCATAGGGGCAAACCCGGACCACAGGAAAAAGAAGAAATGGTGAAGTGTTTGTCCAGAAATTGGGACATTTTTGCATGATGCCCAAGCGATATTCAAGGGATTGATCTATCTGTCACACAACATCGTCTTGTGGTTCTATCGGGTGCGAAATCGATAAAATCGAAGAAAAGAAATCTTCTCCCAAAGCGACAGGCTGCGACAAAGGTTGAGGTCGATAAGCTACTGTAGGCAGGCTTCATCAGAGATGTATAATATCCTGAGTGGTTGGAAAATGTTGTCCTAGTGAATAAATCGAATGGAAAATGACGTATGTGCGTAGACTTGCGTAGACTATACCGGACTAAACAAAGTATGCTCGAAAGACTCGTACCCTTTACCCAGAATTGATCACTTGGTGAATGTTATATTAGATCACGAATGATTAAGTTTTCTAGTTGAGTTTTCTAGGTACCATCAGATTTCAATGGTAGAGTCGGACTAGGAGAAAACCTCCTTCATAATTGATGCTGGGACATACTGCTATACGGCCATGCCATTGGGTTTGAAAAATGCAGGAGCAACTTATTAGAGAATGGTGAATAAGGTCTTTGGAGACTTGCTTAGGAGTGTCATTGAAGCGTATGTAGATGATATGATCGTTAAAAGTATGAAGGCCAACAACCATGTTAGAGACCTATAAAAAATGTTCGACATTGGCCGACGAAATAGATTAAAGTTCAATCTGGAGAAGTGCATTTTTGGAACAACAGGTGGTAAGTTTTTGGGATTTATGATAACACAAAGAGGCATCGAAGCAAATCCAGATAAAATTCAAGCTATTCTAAAGATGAAGAGCCCTGAAAATAGGAATGATGTCCAAAGGTTGACGGGCCGAGTAGAATCGTTAAATCGCTTCATGAGTCGAGTAGTAAATAAGTGCTACCACTTCTTCAAGGCGATTAGGGGCTCTACTAATTTCGAATGAACCAAGAAGTGTGAGGAGCCGACACTCATTTAAAAAAAAAAAATTTAACTGACGTGGAGAGGCTATCTCTTATTGATGGACGTCGACAAGAGGTACATGGGCTAGTGATGTAAGATGTTAATAATTATCCACGATGGCAGGCTACTTGATACGCACTTCTCGTTGAGCATCACATCATAAGCTGCCTACCACTATGAGGTCGTCGACCCCCATAAGACCCTCTACGTTCACATAGGTCGTCTACCCCTAAGAGGTCGTCGACCCCATGTGGCCCTTTACATTCACACAGACCGCCTACCACCGTGCGACCAATGCTATACTTAACCATACAAATAGAAATAAGTTAGACGGAAACCACCCAACAGCGAACATGGGCATAACCAACTGCTTGACGGGTGGGGGTCATCACGTGAGAATGTGGGAGAAGTGAGAAGAACTACGTGGGACACGTGGCATGATTAATCGTAGAACAGGAGCGTGTCATCAGGTGCCTATAAATATCCTAAAGATGAGAAAAGGTATTCTTTGAAAAAACTTGTACTGCATGAAATTCAAGTATATTCTCTTCCTACTTTCCTAAATCGAATACTAATTCTCACGCCGGAGGTACAATGGGGGAGAAAGTCCGGACCTCATTTTGCAGGTAGCATACACTAATCAGTTCAGTTGGAACACCATCCTCGTCAAGGTGACCACCGAAGTTTATCACACTACAACTTCAGAGTCTTATTTCTTGCCTTTTCTTCTTGAAATTCCTCGTGATTCTATATATATATATTTTCCCTGTATTTGTCCAATTGTTTTTCTTCTAGTTGTTGGCCCCTTTTTTAATTGGTGTGTAAACACAATTCTGTAAGAAGTTCCTTGAGGAGGTTCTATCGAGAGAAAATTGATTGCAGTATAAGTCTTGTATTGACATACGAATGTCTTGTTGGAGTTGATTAAGTATAAAATCATGAAAAAGTGACTTTTGTGTCAATTTCGACCAAATATTTGAATGCGATCCAATAGTCAAATTATGAAAACAAATAGATCAACTTGTTCTACTCGTCGAGTAGACAGTTGTGGTATATTTGGAATCTCCAAACAAATTCCAAGTGAATGAGAATTACGGTCTAAAGTTGGAAGAAAAAAGAAGAACATGGCTATAAATTTGACCGACTCCGTCGCTCGACCTACATGTGAGAGACATGTCTATGTTTCTGACGTTCGAGCGACGTAAGGGCGACAAGCTAGCAACAGCAAATGTTGCAACCCTTGGTAAATGTTGATGAGTTTGGAGCGCGACACTTCACTCACAACCTTTCATTTTTATAAATTAGACCCTTGAAACGTCTATTTGTTCATCACAATGATTTGCAATCATAGCATAACATTAAGTTCATTCTTTTCCTAATCAAAATTCTACATAAAAGCTGTTTTTCCTTTTTTCAATTGAAAGAGTACAAAAACCAAAATTTGGTTCATTGTTCTTGTGTTTTGAAGTGCTACTAACACAAGAAGTTTGTCATTGTATCTTGGGAGTCGATTACTATCATCCATAAGCACCGTTGTGAAGCAAATTCGACTTAAAGACAAATAGTTTAACTCTTGTCTTAACTTTGCATATATTTTGTTTGGCGTTAAATTCTTTTTTTGGTGTTTCACTCATATCCTTACCGTTACTCTATCAATTTTTTTTGTAAGATTGGTAAGTTTTTTTAAAGTCATCTCTCAAATCCATCATAGCTCATCCAACATGTCTCACTCTCGCAGTTGAATATCTCTTGTAATCTTGAAGTGCAAGAGTTTTCCTAAGTGAAGCACAACTTGGAAGTAGCCGTTTTGATAGCCGAACTTGGATAAATCTTCCTCTTCTTTCTTAATTCTTTGAATATTATCTCTTCAGGTTGATTTAGTGATATCAAGTGTTGATCTAACAATTGAACTATTTGTGCCCAATTTATGAATCAAAGCTATTTGTGCGCAATGGGAAAGTATGCCATATGCAACACACTCTAAAAGAAAAAAAAGTTATTATCCTTTAATATTAGAGACAACATGTAGAAGAAAATCAAAATATCCTGTATCTATATAAGGTTTCGATGGGAGTTCCTCACTTTTTTGAGTGTTTGTTGCTTTTTTGAATTTCTGTCATTAATTCTGTCACTTTTTTGAGTTCTTGTTACTTTTTGAATTTCTATCACTTTTATTTTCATGCTTTTTTGAATTTCTATCACTTTCTAATTATAAATTGTCGTGTTCCTAAAATGAAGTGAATCATAATCACAAAAAGACAACATGTAAAAATAATCAATCACCACCCATTCTATTCTAGGATTTTGATTGCCGTTTTCACTTTTTTGAGTGTTTATCGCTTTTCCAAATTTATGTCACTTTTTTTTAAAATATATGTCATTTATTGAATTGTTTTTATATTTAATGCAATTGAAGCAATGATAATTTAATCTTTGAAATAGAGAGAGTGCCACTTTAACTTTACATAATATTTCTTTTTTACTTTCAAAACTTTTTTCATATGATATTTCGAAAGACCTCTGATTTTAAGGATATTTCTGTAAGTTTCCCAACTTGATTCCCCTAAAATTGGCATGCATATAAATTTCGTATAGTTAATATATCAACTAAATAATTACTCGATACGCATTGATAACCAAAAAAAGGAAAAAAAAAAAAAGATTCGAGTTCTCATCTCTACTTCTTAGCCTCGGTTCAATTTATTTATAGATTTTTAGGCTGTAAATCTCTTTAGAATCACAAAATCAAAATCAAACTAAAATTCAATGAATTGAATATGTTGTAACGGATTTTTTCAAAATCATTGTTTGTAGCCTTGTGCATGTTTCCATGAGGGTACGATATGTTTGAACTTTTTTTTTTTTACGTAGAAACCCGCAGCCGCTACCCTCCGCGGAGCCCCAACCATTGTGAATGCGCACTAGGTAAACCCCGCTCCATGTGCAGTAGTCCGCAAACCATGCTTGAACAAATTTTGATGAGACTAAAGGCATGTCAAAAGGAAATGAAACAATTTGTCATAAAAAAAAATTAAGAACGTCATGTTAAGTCGAGTCCATACATAAACTGCTTGTGAAGTATATTTATATTCAAGATTATAATATTAATTAGAAATAACCAAAGTGACAATTTGATGAAAAAAATTAAAATGCTTCCAAGTAATTATTTCTTTTGTTACAATGATGGAAATGAATTACCACTTTAGGGTGTTCAATTATATTCACACCACATTACTAGTTAATTTTACCACATTTTTAATTGTAGTGAAAATCTTCAAATTTTGCTCATTTTAGCACGAATATTTCCAACTTTTTTTTTTTGTTACACTTTCATCTTTAACCTAATAATTAATTAACACATATTGTCTTTATAAATGATTTTTTGTACAAATATCATATTAATGTGGGGAAATATTTGTCAAACTTGTGTATTTATTGTTTACCTTGCTTATTTAGAAATATGAAGTGACAAACTTCATCCAACGTGTCTTTTGACAGTCACAGTAACACATTATAGAGAACACAAAGAAGTTGATGGGATGAGGAGTAGGGGCACACATGTTGAACTTTTTTATATTTTTAATTAGTCAGAAAAGTTATATTTGATGTTTTAATAAATGAATTTCTTCCTTTATCCCATGATTGTCGACGATTAGTTGATCAATATTTGATTGATGTTTTGTGTTGATTTTACTTTTTTAATTATTTTTCTGTGCCTCGATGAAGAATCGAGATTTACTTTTAAATAACTAATTTATTCAGAAAAGTGAAAATGTGGTGGAAATGGGACAGCTCATGTTTGATAGAGATTAAAATTAAAATTAAAATTTAAGTAAAAATCAACAATTAATTTTAACAACATATTCGATTTGATGGGATCTATAATTTTTCAACTATATATTTGATCAATTTTTATCAAAATCGATTTCAATCTGCACCAAACATGGACATAATAACGAGGAAAGCAAATGTTTTTTTTTTGTAATATTTATTAAAATAACATGGTTTGAATTTAAAGGATTCCTATTATTTTTCATTCTCTTGTGAAATAGGAAATAATAATCAAATCCAATGCCTATTTATGCGGTATCTTGCCTTGATGTCAGCCATCCAGCGCAGGCCGGCAGTCTTCTTTATGTTTCCAAAATCTAAAAATAAAAATAAAAAATCTTTAAAACTCCAAAACCTACACTTAATCTCAACCGTTGATCTCTCCTAATCCAGCGCAGGCCAGCTGGCAGCCTTCTTTACGTTTCCAAAATCTAAAAATAAAAATAAAAAATCTTTAAAACTCCAAAAACTACACTTAATCTCAACCGTTGATCACTCCCAATCAGATCAACAAAGGGTATTTATCAACCTTCGTTTCCAACCAAAGCAAATCTTCGAAAAACCTATACTCCACGAACAGAGTTTCAGAGAGAAAGATATATAAAGCAACAATGGCAAGCGCATGGGGCAAACCAGGTGCTTGGGCTTTGGATTCCGAGGAAAGCGAGGCGGAGCTCCTTCACCCACACAAACAAGATTCTATCGACGGGCACTCTGTCGGCAGCGCCGATGAGGCGTCGGATTTCCCATCCCTTGCTGCCGCCGCTGCGACAAAGACCAAGAAAAAGAAGAAGGGCCAAACAGTGTCTCTACAGGAATTCACCAGCTACAGTGCCAACAAGGGCCCTACTCCTGATGTGCTTTTAAACCTCCCCACCGCACCCCGCCAGCGCTCAGCAGAGGAGCTTGATCGAAACCAGCTAGGTGGAGGATTTAAATCTTATGGGTCTTCGTATGACCGGCCGGCTAGGGTTGAGCAGCATCGTCGACAGGGAAGCTTTGGTGGTGATTCGAATCGAGATTTTGCGCCTTCTCGGGCTGACGAGACGGACAATTGGGCTGCGGGGAAGAAATCGATCGTTAGTGATGGATTTGATGGAAGAAGGAGAGGAGATAGAGGAGGGATTTTCTCTGATTCGCAAAATAGGGCTGACGAGTCGGCCAATTGGGGTTCCAAGAAGACCTATATGCCCACTGAGCCTCGAAGATTTGAAAAAGGAGGTGGCTTTGGATTTGAATCCAATAACGGCGGTGCTGATTCGGATAGTTGGGC
>CAIGRP010021567.1:0-27608 GCA_903798385.1 Fraxinus cuspidata | reverse complement strand
ATTTTAGTAGTTTTGGTATTCAAACTTTGATATCCCATATTGAATAGAATTTGACAAATTTAAAATTTCATATTTAAGTTTTAAATTATATATGTGATTTATTTTAAAATTGTTGAAATTTAAATTTTATAGATCAAATTTTAATATTTGTACAAATGTGTTAAATTCGTATAAACTAGATAAGAAAATTTTGGTAATATTTCGAATCCAAAATTAAATATATATATATATATATATATATATATTTAGTGGATTTGGGGCGTTACATTCTTCCTCTTCTTTAGAATGATAATCCCAATTCTCACTTCGAGTCGATACCATTGTTTTCAATATGGGTTAATGAAATTCAAAAATCAGAAACTGTACTGGAATTGAAGTTTTAGCAGAAGGAGTGGCGAAGAAGGGGCAGTTTCGAAGGAGTTTCAATTGAAATTTCCCTTTTGAACAATATTGAAATGATTTTTTTTCCCTATGAGTTTGAAAGGTAGAAGATAAAGATAAATAGCCGTTTACAAATTAATTAACCTTATTTAGTCCCTATTTGATACAAATTAAAATTCAGATTTTAATTTGAGTCAAAATAACAATTAGTTTTAATTATATACTTCATCGATCCCACGACTTTTTAACATATTTCACCAATTTTTTTTTATATCAAATTTCACTAGAAATTTGATTGGGCTTAATTGGTATTAACATAAAATTATCTATATTGTATTATGTAATAATATTAAAATAATAGTTAACACCTTAATTATTATGAAATTATAAACTTTATACCTTAGGGTGTTTGATGAATATTATTGAGAAAATAATATATTTTAAATAGTCATATAATGTTAACATATGGTTAAATAAGAAAAAATTATTGATATAATAAAAAATATTATTTTATTGAATAACGTTTGATTGTTAGAATGAATTTCGAAACCACATAGATAATTGTATAGCTGCTTAATTTTTCCTTGTCCAGATTAGCACTGTCCCCTCAAATAAGACCCGACCCGACCCGACCGTAAACTGAGAAATTCTAAGTTCAAAAAAAAGAAACCCCCACCTCTTCTCATTCCTTAAAGCTCTCTTTCTACTGTAAGAACCCCACAGCCTTATCCACTCTGGATGGCCTAACCATTACTCATTTTTCAGCAACAATGGCTGCCCTGCTATCTTACGCACACTTCTCTTTCCCGTTAACCTCGGCCCGCCATCCTCGAATTCTTTTATCCACAACATTTGCCTCAATCTCCACTCCCAGGAAAAAATCCAGAAGAAGAAAAAACCAAAACCAACAGCATGATTTAAAATCAGTTGACGATAATAATAATTATAACAATGAGAGTAACTTTACACCCTCGAGTGCTGAGAAATTGTTGAGACTGGTGTTCATGGAGGAGTTGATGGGGAGAGCTCGAAAAGGTAACGCTTTGGGAGTTTCTGAAGTGATATATGACATGATTGCTGCTGGATTGACCCCGGGACCGAGGTCTTTCCACGGCCTGGTTGTTTCACACGTCCTCAATCGCGACGAGGAAGGCGCGGTAAGATTAAAGTAAAATCTTTCTTGATTGTTGTACGTTGTGATGTGGCATTCGTAATTGTTTCTTGTTAGTGCTACACTGATTGTTTTACATTATGAGTTGGAATTTTTACCTATTGTAAGCATTAGCAATCCACCGTATAGATTGTGCTCTAATTTTAATATCCCAAATGTGCTTTAGCTTTCACAGATAATTTGCTGTTCGTTATTTTACATTGTGCGCTAACAATTTCCCTAATTTGGTTATTTCGTATCCAGTCAGTTTATGATCGATGTTCTGTTTACGGTCCTTCATTGGATGTCTCGTTGTGACCTGTATTGTGAATTAGCAATTGCAACAACAAGATTGTTGCTGGTGGTGCTGCAAAACCAAATATATTAACGGCCAGCATGTGTGCATAATGTTGTGTGCTGTACAATAGGATTGGATACTGCACAATTGACGCTATAGGTCTTGATAATTTGTACTAGACAACTTGTGCTTTTGATTGAGGAATTTCAAATACCTTTACTTATCAAAATGATCAAACTTTTCAATACAATCTGCTAGTATAAATGAGATATCCGTCCAGATAACTATAGCATTAATTGTCTTCCATGTGGTCATAGTTCAGCAGCCACTTATTCTGCTCAGGCAACCAGAACATATCAAATCTGCAATCTGCCTTGCCTTCATAATGACATCTTTTACAATTGTTTCAAGCATTGAATCTTATTCTTCCTTATCCAATGCTGTAATTCTGCATGACAAATTTCTAAAATACTCTGTTTTGATCTCACCGTTCCACAAAGTTCAATACATTCTAGAACGTTTAGTTTCCATCCGTAGTTGATTCAGGTGAGGCTGAACTTATAAATTAATGTAAAGTCTAAACATTACAGTCTGCATTCAAATTTAGAAAGCTAGAACTTGCACACTATCAATAGATATAAAATTAATTAAAGAATGTTAGATGCAACTTAAACAACCTCATTACAGCCTAAGTACATCTGTAAACAGTTTTTAAGATTTTCTAAACTAGCCATTCTGATAAGTTAACTCAAGATGCAAATGCTCTATGTACATATTTTTCTTTGATTGATAAATATTTTCTTCTTCGCACGTTTGTCTATTCATGATTTGCAAGGCAAACTTTTGATGAATTTTTAAAAGGGAAAATAGTGTTTGAGGTTCCAATTTGCCTGAGGTAGGATTTGGGAGTAGGTTCCATCTAATTTTTACTTGGCATCTGAATCCCAGTAAAGTATTTTGTTCGATATATCCATTAAAATGTCTAATAACACGATGTTATCGGGGTCAAATGTGTGAACAAAAATAATTTCAATAAAAATAAAAAAATGAAGAAAAGAAAGAATTACATGAGAAAAAAATGCTGTCCAGACTTCAAACCACTCCTACCCTTTAAAATCATCTGGCCTACTTACCCTCCCTGGCCTTCTAGGGCTCAAACAAGGTCTTAGTTTCAATTTACACAAAACAACATTTTCAAGTGTCACCGTGTGGATGATTTGTTTGCTCGAGAAACATGTCTCTCATTCAACTGATGGTGTAAAGGTATGTGCTGATTGGGGGAGGGGGTTAAATGGAGGAGAAGATAATTGGGTAATTTTTTTATTTATATATTTTTTTGTAGTGGAAAATAAGGGTATAACTGCGTTTTCACTAAAAAGCATGTCTGATATGCCAATCACTTGACGTTTAATGGACTTTTGGCTGGGGTGCATCAGCTAGGAGCCAAGTGCTAAAAAAAGTGAGTGTCCCAAACTTCATGGAAAATTTGGTTGAGGACCCATGTGCTTCCTTATATAAAGCTAGAGGGGACCTCTGGTGCTATTTTGCTGATTTAAAACATTAAGGGTGTGTTTGAACCACATTATTTTGAAAGAATGTATTTTGGAATAGTGGATTGATAGAGAATGTGTGGTTGAAAAAGAAGGAAAAGTTATTGATGTGATGGAAAATATTATTTTATTGAAGAATGTGTGGTTGAAAATAAGTAGAAGAATGAAAATGAAAATCTTAATGTGTACCAAACAGGTGGGAGTAAAAATGTATTTTTACTGTTGATATGATGAGAAATATGTGGATAAAAAAAAGAAAAGAGTTATTGATTTAATGGAAAATATTATTTTATTAAAGAACGTGTGATTGAAAATGAGTAGAAGAATGAAAATGAAAATCTTAATGTGTACCAAACAGGGGCTAAGAAATGATGCTTATATTGCTTGACGATTGGAATAAGATGAATACTGTTCCATTTTGCACCTCAATAAGCTGATAATTTATTAGTCCCACACTCATGTTATTTTATATTACACATATGGACTAGTTTCATAAAGTAAGTGTTATCAGCTTGTCATGGCAAAGGTCAAATCTTTTTAATTTTAGATATACTATATTGGGTCAGTTGTTCTGAAAATCAATATTACGCAGATGCATGCTCTTAGAAGGGAACTTGGTGAGGGACTTCGGCCTCTTCATGAAACATTTATTGCGTTGATTCGTTTGTTTGGCTCAAAAGGTCATGCTACTAGGGGCTTAGAAATTCTCGCAGCAATGGAGAAGCTTAAATATGACATTCGCCAAGCATGGCTGCTGCTTGTTGGTACACAGTACAAGCCTGTTGATGATTTGATGGTTTCATATGATTCGATTCATTCATGTCTAGTGTAGCATTTAATCGATCCTTTTCTTGCCACCAGAGGAGCTCGTGAGAAGCAACCATTTGGAAGATGCCAATAAAGTGTTCCTGAAGGGTGCTGAGGGAGGTCTTAGAGCTACCGATAAGCTTTATGATATTCTAATTGAGGAAGACTGTAAAGTGGGAGATCACTCAAATGCATTGACCATTGCCTACCAGATGGAGGCTGCTGGGAGAATGGCGACTACATTTCATTTTAATTGTCTTCTGAGCGTGCAGGTACCAATAATTGTCTTTTAAGCCTATTTCTTTGATAAACATGTGCATTGAAGCTTGATTCGTAGCTGACAAAGGTTGGGTTTGATTTGAAAATGTAACTTGCTTTGAACATGACAACAATTAGATTAGAATATCTTATTCTCTGAGACCCTAAGTTTATTTGAGATTTATACCGTCGTTTGCCTGATTTTGTGGTAAAACTATATGTTACCATCAGCTGTAACAGATCTGCTTCCCATTTAATTCATTATGTGCATTAGTAATATATTTTGGGACTTCAGCTAGGATTTTGCCAGTTCTTAACAAATATATGAAATATTATGGAAAAACACTTAAATTGTGGCTCGTTGTTATATTTTTAGCACTAGTTTGATTGGCTTGATGAATATTTTGGACTCACTTGGATGGGCATCTTTTGCAAATTGAAGAACCTTCTGTATTTTTGCTAGGCTACTTGCGGGATTCCTGAAATTGCTTTTGCGACTTTTGAGAACATGGAATATGGAGAAGGTCTGTATATACTTTAATCTTTATCAATTTTATACTCGTTTATTCTTTATGTGATGGTGAATGTTAGCTATCATATATTATATTTGATGCAATGCTTGAAATTATCTGCAATGAGAAAATGTCCTTGGATGAGGTAGATTGAAGTTTTGAAAATAAATGGCCAAACATCTATAATGATCTAAAATTAAAGTTGGCTCCAGAAAAATGTGAAATTTCCCGGTGTAATAACCAATAAAAGGCGTGATGATAAAAGGATCACCTAAGAAATCATCTGAAAGATCTACAACTATTCATAATTTGGTAAAGCAGAACTGAAAATCCAATTCAATTCTCAAGTTGCAAAATGGAAATAAGATGAGCAATGCCACTCTCAGGCCTTGAAAAGATGCAGGTTTATTGTATTTTGTTCTTTAATGGGTTTCTATGTTTTATCTTAAACAATACAACTTCCTCTTGAGGAATTCTTTTCTATTCTGTTTTCTCCTGGTTTAAATAAAATTAGTTAGGTTTCCTGAATACTGAAGAGGATTTAAGCGTGGTTACATCCATTTCTAGGCATGGGTTTTGGAAGTTAGTCAATGAATTGTGTGCCACACTGTCATTGTTTTTGTTATGCTATATCACCACTCAAATGGTTTCCTTGTTTGAAATGCAAGCGTGCATGTTTTTTGAGAATCCGTCTTTCTGTAATGAGATACTGACATTTCATCTCCTGGTCTATTTCACAGATGCAATTGCTTCAATATAGATTTGTTTATGGTCTTTGGATCCTTTTGCTTCTTATGTATCATAAAATGGCTGTAATCTTGAGTTCACTTCCTTCAACTGCTATGTTATCCTGCACCTTTGAGAAATCTTCTCCACTTTAATCCAGACACTGCTCAGATGTAACAAATTTCGTAGAAGTGTGAAACATTATTGGAATTTTGTGGCATCTGATATACAAAATCAGTAAAAGGGCATTTAGAGTTCAAGGAGAAGAAAATCGTATTTACTGTTTGTTCTGTTTATATAACCTCATTATGACGTTCAACGTTTTCTAAAATTTCTTTGGACTCATGGTTGCCTTTTGTTGTCAGCTTTTATGAAACCTGACACAGAGACATATAATTGGGTGATCCAAGCATATACAAGAGCTGAGTCTTACGATAGGTATTTTCGTCATACATTCTACACATTTTTATTCCTAGTTGTTATTTCGTCAACCTAAAACAGGTAGCCCATTTTTTCTCTCTCAAGTAGGTTTATTAGTAAAAATATGATTTAGTACTTCCTGTCCCGTCCAGGTTGTAACACCCTAATTTTCATAAATCATAGTGTTACTAAAAAATTCATTTTTCTTCGTATTAATGTATATCAATTAAAACATGGAGTTTGTATTCATTTGAAAATAAACATAACCACCTAACTATTGAACAAACATGTCTTTGAACAAGTTGAAACTAAATAATCAATTGAAAGATGGAAAACTTGATGCTTATTTTTCTTCAAATCCTTTTAGGAGCAGCAATACCCTTTGATCGACCCAAACTAACTTGTAAATAAGCATAAGAGTAAGTATTTAATAATAAGATACGTACAGTCTTCATATATAATTATATAACAATAGAATAGACACTTCATACTATATTTCATTTGAAGTATATCGGTGATCAAACAAGACACTCATCACATAGTCATTTCGAATTCTCGAAGGATTTCATGTTTCGTTATAAAGTACCCAAAAGAGCTCACGTTTCGTTAAGTCAAACCCGAAGGTCTATTGACAATTCTTGCATATATCATTGAATACATAAAAGAATAGGAAATTAACCACTTGAACGTTATGTATTTTACCTTGATAGATCAAACAAATTTTTCGAAAGAAACACCGAATGCGTGTTTCAATATTTTCCTTTCTTGACGTGAAAAATTGCTTTATGCCGTGTATATATATGGTGATTAATCCGACTTCTTGCAGTATTTGTTACAATCACGGTTCAAAATTGAGTTTTGGTGCAATTATAATTGAAGAGCCGTTACCACAAGATTAATTGGATAATGAGTTTCAATAGTAGAATTAGGATTGTGATTAATTGGATAAGATTGAGTTTCAATTGCAGAATTAAGATTGTGATTATCTAATTAAGTACTCACATGTTGCCAAAAAAAAAAAAAGAATTGGCTTAGGTTGTTGATACCTAATTACTTCAATTCTATTTATTGTTGTTTACTTTATATCGGATTTAACTTGATGTGGTTTTATCCAAAATGACTTTTCTTGGGTCGAAGATACGTCTTTAATTATATGCTACAAAACAAGCCCAATCTTTGATGCTTGGACTTTTCGAAATAATTGGAGTACCCGTGTCGGACACGACATAGGTATAGGTATGTGATATGTGTCGGATCCAAGTTTCAACCGAACACTTCGTTGTTTTTGCTTCTTCTTCCTTCTTTTTCTTCTTTCTTCTTCCTTTTTTCTTTTCCTTTTCTTTCCCACTTTGGCTCTTTATAAACCTAGTGTCGTCGCCGAGAGAGTGGAGAAAGACGACGACGCTAGGTTTTTCCTTCTTTTTCTTCTTCTTTTTTTTTTTTTCCTTCTCTCTCTCTATATCAGTGGTCTAGGATTTTTCTTCTTTCTTTCCATTTTCTTCCTTTTTCCCTTTTATATTGGTGGTTTAGGGTTTTATTTGTATAAAATGAAAATGGGTTCCATATAGCGCTACTTAGTGTTCCATTAAGTTTAAATTACAATCAAGTTCCTCATTTTCTATTTTATATAACATTTAGTAATTCTCATTATTGAAAACTAAACCCCAAAATTTTATTTTATTCTACTTAACCCCTTATTAAATACACATTTCTTTCATTGTGAATAATTAATTTTGGTCTATTCAAAATGATATCCTGGATTAGTAAAAAAAAATTGAAATTTAAAAGACGTACTCACGTACCCGTGCCGAAATTTGGACTCTTTTTAGCCATATCCTCATATCCTACATTTTAGAAGATAAAAAATCGACACTTAGATACATACCAGTACCCGATACCCTTACCCGAGTCCGATCGTCATAGAGCCCAATATTGATATACCTATTTTCGTTCTATCAATACTTAATTATTTGGCCCAAATAGTAATAATTTTAATACTCATTTCACTTTAGTTCCTTAACTTTCCAAAATTATAAAAAGGCATCTAGACCAAATAATTTTATTCTATGAAATTTTGGGGCGTTACACGGGTCCTTAGATTGTTACCAATCACTCTAGATATACTGCTTATGCGTACTACTGATATCAATTTAATTGGTCTATCATGGATAGAGGGTGTCTTTTTGTATTCTCCTTTTCCTTATGCTTGACACTACTTGATCATGGAACACAAGAAAGTCTAACCTAGCGTATTAAAATTGCTTATTCTGGAGATATCCAGATTAGAAACTCGAACTCTGTGTTTAGATGAGAGGGTTAAATTTTATTTTATGGCATCAAAATGGATGGTAGTGATGTTCATGCTTGATAACTTTTGTTAAAAATGATGTGTAGGGAAGAATTCTTGGTGAATAAATGACCTCATCGTAGTAATTTGTGATTCCTTAATTCTATTAGAACATAAGAATCTGAGGGGATGTAACTGCACTATTTGTGTGCAAGTGTTTCATAACTTATTTGAAAAGGTTGTTATAGTACTTTCCTGATGCTGTATTTCTGCAAACCAAAGTTGTATATCAGTTATCACATATAGAACTGGCTTTTGGCACAGGATTGGATTTAAGATTTGACTTAAATGGTTATGGGGGGTACCTTGTATTTGTGTTAAATGGGGGTTGAGACTATTCATAGATACCTTGTATTTTTTCTAGAGGGACTGATTTAGGAAGGATAGTCGGGTGTGAGCTGGTGTATTTCAAGTCCCATAACAAATTTGACGTCTCCTAAGCTTAGTCACGTGGTAAACAATTGTATCTTCGTATTCAACCATTTTAGCCTACTACTTGGGAATCTTCTTCTTTGCACGCACAAGCTCAATTGAACTTGCAAATCCAGCTGTTGTCTCAAGAGTTCTATAACTCATACCACCAATATCGGTCATAAATGCTTTCTGCAGAGACTTTTGTGTCACTTCCTTTCTCACATGTTAAAATTCTCAAGTAGAACTATGCCATACGTGCTGTGTGTCAGAGGCAAAAAAAGCATGCAAATGTCTCAATGTCAACATATATTTCCCGAGCCCGAGTATCCGCCGGAACGTCAGCCATCTTGGCAATGCTCTGACATGGGATTATGAGTTCCCAAGTTAAAGTTTTACTACTATTGAGTTTGCTATATTCTTTGAGTCCATCCATTATACTAAATTATAGAGGAAATCCGGAAAATTAGTTTTTCTCCACAAAAGATGGAAACTAGTGTTAAAAGTGACTTTTTTCCACTTACCCTGCAAATTTGCAAAAGATGTCAATTGTGGTTACAGTGCCTCGACAGTTGGAGTTTGACACTAACTCTAACTCAAGTGGTAGCATCTGTGATGACTGATAAATGCATCTTCTGGATCATGGTCTCCAAGTAAACATCTTTTAGCTTTCCTTCAAGCCTATTTCTTATCTTCAGGCCTCTTCATCAAATATAATAAAAGGGTTAAACCTTGGTATAATGTTTGGTGTGGTCAGTTAGCTTTAAAACTCAATTCTCCTATTTTTTTAACTTCTCTTGCAACAAGGAGATTAGTGCCCCTGTGTGGCAAATGGGATGTGATGTTCAGAAAGGGATTATGAGATAGGGAGTTGGATTCTGTTCTGGGGTTGCTGCTATATTTTGCGACTTATTTTCAAACGTAGTGGGGGTTGGAAGGATTTTTTTTGTGGAACTATTATATGTTAACGTGGAAGATTATCTGACTTATTAATTCTCCCAAGGAAGTGACTTTCTTCCTCTGGACAGCTGCTAGAGATGCAATCTTGACAGTTTATAATAGAGGAAAGAGTAGAAGAATGCAAGTTACTAGTGCTTTTGTAACTAATATTCTGTTTAACTGCAGAATTACTTCCGAGCTGTGGAGTATGTTATGTTAATTATTTTATGTACAGTGGATCTACCAAGCACTATTAGGCAGCATTACAATGGTGAACTTTGTTATGGGATACTGAATAATGACTTAATGAGTAATAGGGAAACTGAAATGCTGCTATTTTCAAACAGAAATTCTTGTAAATAGATAGAAAATATACGTATCTACGAATGAGATGTTCGACATTGCTTGGAGTTCCAAATTACCAATTTCTGTTGTTAAGTAAGGAAAATAACAACACCTTGTAATTTGATAGGGGTTTATCATTCCATAACAAGCAAATTTCTGATAAACTATAAATGGTGAAAAACATACGCATTTGATATACTATGTATCTTTGTTATAATAGTATATGAAGTATTACGATTGTGCTTATGACATTGTAGGGTTCAAGACGTTGCTGAGTTACTAGGGATGATGGTTGAAGACTACAAGCGCTTGCAACCTAACGTGAGAACCTACGCGTAAGATGACTTTTTTCTTTTGACTTTGATGAAGGAATCTGTTTTTCTTTCTTAATTAATTTTGCTGTAATTATTAGGTAAAGGAAATTCAGCATCAATCTTTGAACGTTACATAGCAGTCTTTGTAGGTTTTAACTCTTACTAATGAGGCAGAATGGATTAACTATCCAGAAACTCAGATATTATCATGAAAGTTCCTTTAACTAGACAATTATATGCCATGGATCCTTAACTATTGGAGCAAAGTTCCTTTTCATGATCATCTTCACATCTTAGTTGAAAATTTGTCACCTCCTGCTAAAGATTGAGATGAAGCAGTGATGAGAATTTCGTACATTTCACATTCTGAAATTAAAGAGATAATGGTATAAGGATCAGACAATAAGGGATTTCTTTGTGCAACATAATAAAAGTAGACAATGATGTAAATTATGGTGAAAGTCAGTTCCGATATGTTTTTGGCATGTATTCATTAATTGATAGTCCAAAAGTATAAAAATGTGAAGGTGTAGATGGTGTGCTGTACCTCAAAATTGTTGGCTATAAAGCCAAGACTTGTTTTCACCTTTTAAATTGTGGGTCGGTGATGCTGCTCTTCTTCTTTAGATTGTTGGTAGAGTGCTTTACGAAGTACTGTGTCATAAGGGAAGCCATTCGTCATTTCCGTGCACTCAAAAACTTCGAAGGTGGAACCAAAATTTTGCACAACGAGGGGAAATATGGGGATCCACTTTCTTTATATCTTCGTGCTTTATGTAGAGAAGGTATGATTTACACCTCCCCCTCATCTTTCTATTTCGCGTTCCTCCATCTCAATTAGGAAAACATGGATTATGGGTGTGTTTGATGGATATTATTGAGAAAATAATATATTTTAAATAGTGATATGATGGGAAATATGTGGTTAAAAAGTAAGGAAAAGTTATTGATGTAATGAAAAATATTATTTTATTGAAGAATGTGTGGCTGAAAATGAGTTTTGAAAAAATGTATTTTGAAAGAATGTGTAACAAACAGGGACTGTAAGATGAGTTCCATTATATGTCAACAGAGTAAATTATGCAATAACTGTGGCTGAAATCATCTATGTGCTCATCAAGAGAATATGGATGGACCTACTTAGATTATAAAGAAAATTAAGTGAAATACAGATTTGATGATGGTACTAAAGAAGACCATGCAATCATATTACCCAATGGTAATTATTATTTCATTTTAAGAATTTACAACGCATTCATTTTTTTACAAGTTTGAGAAGAAAAAAATGTTGGTTCAAAGTCATTTCTTTGCTTTCACCTATTATTTAGTTAGTTGACTAGAGATTGAATCAGTAAGCATTAAGTCAATACTCAATACATTGATCTGCAAAAAGTCAATAAAAAGGCATTGTGTTCTTTGCTGTCATCTTCATAACTGCATAGCTTTTCCTGAAGTTTTGTAGAATACCTGACCAGTTAGTGGAAAATTGTTCTATCTTATTTGGAAAGCTCGCAATTGTCTATCTAATCCTTTCAATCTTTTTCTTGAGATCTCTTCAATGAAATCGTTTTTAATTGATTACTACATTTGAAATTAGGAAGAGTCATTGAGTTACTAGAAGCTCTTGAAGCCATGGCAAAAGATAACCTACAAATTCCACCTCGAGCCATGATTCTCAGCAGGAAATATCGGACACTAGTTAGCTCTTGGATTGAACCTTTGCAAGAAGAAGCTGAACTTGGATATGAGATTGATTACATCGCCAGGTTTCCTGTTTTCATTCATATTTATCAATCATGCATTCTAGCTATTTTCCATCACGAGTTGAATGAATTTCTGTGGATAATTTGAGAATTCAGGTTAGCAGGGCACAGAATTGGAGCTGGTGCCCTGACACTCTTTTATCACCATTTCTAATAATCCATAGTTCTCATCCATCGTCTGATGCTCTGATTTCAGTAGTGGTTCGATGCAAGTTATCTCTGTCTAAAGAAAGCAGTGTTATAAATGCTGACCGGACTGTCCGGTTTGACTGGGAAAACTGGGAACTGTATGTGAAAAAACCAGAAATTTAGAACCTGTTAAAATAACAACTCAAAACCTGCTGTTTCACCGCCAAAACCAGCTAGTTCAACCCCAAACGGCTGGTACATCCTCAAAATTTTGTTTTTATTTATCTAATTTTTTTTACCACCTGTTGACCCTTTAACCCTTGAACCTTGACCTTTTCTAGGTCATTGTCTGGTCCGTTTGTAGAACAGGAAAATAAAAGAAATAAGTATTTAAAACTTGTCAGTAGCAATGAGTGATGCAAGTTCCATTTCTTCACTAGCATGTTCAAATGTTTCATGGAGAAATTTCTTTGAAAAGGCTAATTTTGTAAAGCTGTTCTGGTGATGCTCTCAAAATTCTTTTGCTACGTTATCACAATGCACCGTTTCTCTGATGATTTTCATTGTTTGAAGTTTCTCAATTTTTCCTTGTTTATTGAACATTGGTATGGTGTGCTTTTAATTTCGACATCACTTGAATGAAATAACAAAATCAAGAAAATATAATTCAATTTAAACTTTTTTAAGAGACTATTGTTGATTTGGCTACAAACTAGGTACATCGAGGAAGGTGGGCTTACAGGTGAACGTAAGAGATGGGTTCCACGTAGAGGAAAAACTCCTCTGGATCCTGATACTGATGGTTTCGTATACTCCAGCCCTATGGAAACCTCTTTCAAACAAAGATGTCTAGAAGAATGGAAAATACATCATCGGAAGCTTTTGAAAACTTTACGCAATGAAGGACCTTCAATATTAGGGAATGTGTCTGAATCTGACTACATCAGAGTCGAGGAGAGATTAAAGAAAATTATTAAAGGTCCTGAACAGAATGCCTTAAAACCGAAAGCTGCTAGTAAAATGATAGTGTCAGAGCTAAAAGAAGAGCTGGAAGCTCAAGGTCTGCCAACTGATGGTACTAGAAATGTGCTCTACCAGCGTGTACAAAAAGCGAGGAGAATAAACCGTTCTAGAGGTCGGCCCCTCTGGGTTCCTCCTGTTGAAGAAGAGGAAGAAGAGGTCAGTCTTGAAATCATATTTTCTTTTTCCTAGTCGTTTTCATTTTCACTAACATTTGTTTCTTTTGATTAGACTCTTCAATTATGCTATATTATGCACAGTATGTTCCTTGACTATATATGTCTACTAAAAGCTGTATAATTTATTTACAGACGTATACAAATTATAATAAAATTATTGACCTGTCAGGTTGACGGAGAGTTGGATGAAATAATATCACGAATCAAGTTGGAAGAAGGAAATACAGAGTTCTGGAGACGTCGTTTTCTTGGAGAGGGCTTAAATGAAAGTCATAGCAAATCAATAGAGGTAGAAGAATTTGAAATTGCTGATATCTCTGATGATGCAGATGTTGGTGATGATGTTGCAAATGAGGTTGAAGATGACGAGGCCAATGAGGAGGAAGAAGTGGAACAAACTGAAACCCAAGCAGATGAGAGAGTGAAAGATAAGGAAGTTGAAGCTGCTAAACCTCCTCAAATGATTGGAGTGCAATTATTGAAAGACTCCGACCAGACTACTGGCTCATCAAGAAAATCAAAGAGAAGGGTTTCTCGGGTATCAGTGGAGGTATAAAAGCTTGTGATCTTCTATCATTGTTTCTAGTTGCTACCTACTCGATACAAGTTAAAATTTTATGCTTTAATCATAATATTTTACTTTTGCGATGGTGATGGTGATGGTGATAGTCAGATTTGTTTAAGGAGTAGCTTGAAATCTGTATTTATTATATTTCCTAAATTCTTAGGATTTTGAGATAAGGAGTTCAAAAAATACAGGCAACCAGACGCGATTTTTGAGAAAGTCTAGTGTTCTTTCTCCCATGTGGACAACTAAGTAGAAATGACAATTTTATACAAAATTGTGTTTGCTTGTTTTATCACGAAACATTGTTGCAGCTCTTTTAATCAGACATTGAACCCTGTACCTTAGGAATTGGTAACTGTGCATGCTTTTTAATCAATTCCTTGACCAAACATCCTGGTTGGTGAATTTTAGCAGCATATATTTAGGACCCCAGTGCATTTTGAAACAAAATTATGCCTCATCTATGATTATTGAAAAGCAACTACAATATGAGGTCATTGAAGTTTCGTAATTACATTATAACCATTTACATTTTTTTAAGCAGTTTGTTGGTTTTTTTTAGAAAAAAAATAATTTAAAAATATAGCGACTTTAGTGCTAGGATCGTAACAAGGACCATTACTGTACAAGGGATTTTTTTATCTAAACTGAAGAGACAGCAGAGTTGCTCGTCTTACACTAGTTAATGTAATTGATTACGAACTTCATTGTGTTGCCAATTCCAACTGGAAATAAGACTGCTACAATCTTTGCCTTGTCCAATCTCGAATATAATGTCAAGCTCCTCAGAATGGGTCAAAGATAAAAAATAATAATAATATAAAAAGGATTGGGTCAAAGATAGCTAATATAATTATATGCATACAGGATGATGCTGATGATGACTGGTTTCCTGAGGATATTCATGAAGCATTTCAGGAGCTGAGGAACAGGAAAGTTTTTGATGTATCAGATATGTACACAATAGCTGATGCTTGGGGTTGGACATGGGAAAAGGACTTGAAGAACAAAGCCCCTCGGAGATGGTCACAGGAGTGGGAAGTCGAATTGGCTGTTAAATTAATGACAAAGGTAAATCTCTCGTTTGCTGTCTCTCCTCCCATGTTTTATACAAGGGATTTTGTTAAATAATTGCCATTGCTTTTCCAGTTCACATCTTGACCTTTGTTTCCTTTCGCAGTAATTACCTATCTTTTCATTCCGTGAATCATAGCTGATTTTTTCTCATTTTTCTTTTTCCACAATCGAACTTACTGGGAATTTATTCAGAAACATCTCATGTCGATTGAATTTGCAATTGATGGTTTGTTCGTGGAGCTTAACAGTTAGTTCAGTCACAGGTGTATGTTGGTCATCTTGACCAATGACCAAAATGTACAAGAGTAAGCAGAAGATCAATCGAATCTTCATGCAACTAACATTCTTAAAATTGTATGTCCATTACCATATATCCGAGCTACACTGTCAAAATAGTTGTGCACGTTTGTGGCAATTAGAATTTTTTTGTAGCATCTTTTTGACTTCCAAAATGCAACTCTTGTTAGAGGCTCTTTAGTTATGTTGTGGCTTGTGAAACGTTGCAATCACTCGTATTGAAAAGGGACAGCATGTTTTCCTTTTCGTTTTTCCTCTCCTCCTAATAGTTTCTTTCAATGTGAATCTATGAAATGATTTATGCTTTTTCCCTCTAATTGAACCTGCTCTAAGAGCAAATACATTGTTGTTCATTCTACTTCCAATTTCTTATTTTGTTTCATTTTAGTAATTTTTTATGTTTTGAGGGAAATGGTACAGTAGTTGTAAAATTAAAATTGGCTAGATATGTGGTTAATTGTATGCGTACATTGTTGGTGGTCATGACAAATTATAAGATTTGAACAATTTTCCAGCGAGTTCCTATTTTTCACTGGAGAGTGAACACTTGATGCCTGTTCTGCTATCAGACTGATGGTCAAGTGAAGAAATACTTTTTCCTCTGGTATAGACTAGAGCCTAGTTGAGTTTGTTGAATTAGAGTCGGGTGGACGTTCAAATTTTGAAGTAAAATAGACTTGATCAGGTTGTGTTTGAAAAGTGAGGTCAAGTAAAGGAACTTGAACCAGATTTTAATGATAGTTCGCATGAACACCATTCTTAAGCCATACCAGGAGTCAAATTCAGACTTTATTGAGAAAGTTGTACACCTAAATGTTGATTGAATGTCGAGTTTAGATGTGTAAACCAAGTTCCTGGCATCTAAAATCATTGTAAATGTCTTGCACTGTCCAGACCATGTTTAGCGAAGTAAAAGAGGTTTCATATGTCAGAATTAAAAATAGGCATATGAAACTGGATGTTTAAGAGATTCAAAATCTGAGTAACTGACAAGAAACTTCAGTTTTCCACCATTTTTTATTTCAGTAAATCTTCATTACCCATAATGGTAAACCTTAAATATTATTAACAAAAGGAAGGAGTTATTGGAGGCTTGGTGCTGCTGAAATGAAAATGGATTTGGTGTAGCTTGCAGTGGTTTTTGTTTTGATAGATTCTCTACTGTGAAGGCAGTATAAGTTATTAAATTGCTGAGTAGGCACATAAGGCCAGCCTTATATTTCATAATGCAAAAAGAGTGCCTCTTTTTTCATGCCCAAAGGCCTATTTTTGTTAAATTCCTCATTGTTTTTAAGGTGATAATTGCTTGCATTTTGTGGAATTCTCTCCCTTTTGCTAAAATTGCATAAAGGAATCAAAATCAATATCTCTCTCTCTCTCTCTCTCTCTCTCTCTCTCTCACACACACACGCGCGCGCGCGTCCAGATTGTGTTTGTGTCCAGTTGTTTTTTACGATAGAAACACAAAGGTTGTATCATATTCTTAGACATGGTATTTATCAGGAACTCAGACGATTTGAGTCTCATTAATGAATTACACCTCCAAGTATACTACTAAATGTTTGCAAATCATTGATTGCTGATAATGACTTCTATTTGATCGTCTTATGTTAATGACAATGGCATTTGAAAATATTTAAGGATACTTGTCTAGAATGTTTGAATTATAAAAATGCTAGATCAAGGATCTGGAATCTTTCATATGCGAGGCAATTTCATATGAAGTGTTCTTTTTCTAAGGAAAGGATGATAACCTTCTGATTTTCTTTTATCCATCTCAATTGACTTTAACGATGTGAAGTATTAATTTTATTTGACATTGCATTCAGCTTTACTGTAGACTTCTTTCTTGTCATTCTGGCTTAAGAAGTGAGCAAATTATTGGGTGATATTTCAGGTAATTGAATTGGGTGGAACACCAACCATTGGTGACTGTGCTATGGTACTTCGAGCTGCTATACGAGCTCCTATGCCTTCAGCCTTCTTACAAATTTTACAGACAACACATCGTCTTGGTTATGTATTTGGCAGGTGAGATAAAGGTTTTGGTGGAATTTAACTTCATTATTTTTTTAAGCCTTTGACAGAACTCTACCAGAAATAGAAAAGGAAAAATAG
This sequence comes from Fraxinus cuspidata, assembly GCA_903798385.1. Classification (NCBI taxonomy): domain Eukaryota; kingdom Viridiplantae; phylum Streptophyta; class Magnoliopsida; order Lamiales; family Oleaceae; genus Fraxinus; species Fraxinus cuspidata. The sequence goes on along the minus strand of CAIGRP010021567.1, from coordinate 9,999 downwards.
GTTGGTAGATGGAAACCAATGCTCGTGTATTTAGGAAGATAGTTCTCTGTATTGTTTTAAAAATGTGATTCATAGTACCTTTTTTATGCAGAAGAGCATTTCTTCTATTTAGGTGGAAATTTTCTATAAATGTCAATTAAACAAGAATGTAAATCTGCATCATAAGAAACCCTGATCTGAATATGACTCCAGAGTTCTCCTGACCTAAATTTTCTTTGCCTAAATGTCATGTATCTAAAAATTTGAACCTTGCTAGATAATTATACAAGTTGATATGAATCTTCTATCTTATTTTTTATATGACCAATCTCCTAGTAACTGTGAATTGGTATCATTTTTTATGTTGTGTTTTACCCTAGATATATTTTATATGCAAGACATGAACTTATAAGATAGTTTCCCAAGAAAATAAATAAGGGAAACACTTTTGAGAAAATGAAGTGAATTATGAAGAGGACTAATCTTTTATGGGAAGATTAGTAAAGTCTCTCTCTCTCTCTCTTCCCTTTTTTATGCCCTATTTTCTTGCAATCATTTTAACGTGACGATTTGCTAGACTCTTGGTTGAAACTGTGTCCTAGCTAACACATGGTTATTATTGTTTTTTATTTTATATTGAATTTTTTTCTAGCAGATTACTTGTTGCTAATTGTACATTTATTGCAGCTCGTTGTATGATGAAATCATCAGTCTGTGTTTGGATATTGGGGAACTTGATGCAGCTATTGCCATAGTGACAGACTTGGAGACAAATGGAATTAAGGTATCTGATGAAACTCTTGATAGAGTCATATCTGGTAGACGGACAAATGATAATCCTGTTAATGATACATCATAGTAGTTTTCAACTTTTCATACATGTATAGTTTGATTATTTCTCCAATGATAATATATCGAAAGTTGATGTGCAACTTCCATTTTGGTGCTTGAAAAGGAGGTGGAGAGGGGAACGCATTTGAATTATGGCTGTTGAAAATTGTTCTATAGATGCTCATGTATTTGTCTGTTCGCAAAGTCATACACCTTGTTATGTGTTGTTATTGGACTTAGAAACTGTAAGGGTTGTGGTTTTATACAGCTATGTTGTTGCAGGAGTATCCTCTAAATGGGAATAGATGAGAAAGCTACACTATTTTATTACCCTATCATGACTTGTTTGGTAAGGTGAATGGTACAACATATCTTGTGTTAATGAAGAAATAGAAGTCAATCTTTTCTATTATATTATTCTGCCTTGTCCAGTATTGCGTATCGAGCGTCTATCCTAGGTGGTTGGAGAACTTTTTGAAACAGTTGTGGCTGCCGACTAAGTGGTGGATAATTCTTAAATGCAGATACTACTAAACTGGTGATTCCTCAGCCTTTGTCCTTGTAAACGAATGCCCCACTGCCCATTGAGGTATAAAACGTCAATATTTGACCCTATTAGAACACTCTTTTTCATCCCCAAGAAAATCCCTTTTTTCACCCTGTATGTTCTTTGATTCTTTTCATTTTCTCCCAATCTTCTTCGTTTTCTCGAAATGAGTTCTTACTTCATCATAGTTTTTCTATTTCCCATATATGGAATTCTTCCTTGTGATTCAAGTAATTTGGAGTATCGGGTCATTGGACATGTAGTAAAATTTTATTTGGACGATTAAGTCCCTATTTGGCCTCAATTTTTTAAAATATATTTTTTCCAAGCTCATATTCAATTTACAGGTTTTAAGGGATCGATCATACATTTTATCAACTATTCATCAACTTCGGTTAAAATATTGATTTTGAACCAAACGGGGGGCTAAATTTCATTGTCCAAAGTAGGCCACTTTGCTGTGTTACAACCATGTCACTATGTTTATGTCCGTTAATCTGACTAACAAAAATTTAGACATGGTATTTTACTTTGGAAAAATTGCAGCAGGGGTCCCAAATCTTTTGATTTTTAACAAACTTTACCTTAATCTTTTGTTTGTGCTGCCAGAGGTTCCAAACCTTTCATTTTATTGCAGCGTCAGGACAAATGGATTCATTCATTTGACCGTTAGTTGACTAAAGAAGTTGATTTTGACCAAATTTAAAAAGGACAAAATGGTAACTTTATTATTTTAGCATAAAATAATTTTTCAAAAAAGAAAAGGAAAACATAATAGAACTATTCATCATCTTCCTCCCCATTCCCCTGCCCTCCACCTCGTCCCTCCAAACCCAAACCAAATCAACCATTGTCGTCATAGCCTCCAACGACCTTAAACGTCACCGCTATCCACTCTCTCCACCATGGAACAACTTTTTGAAGAATTATATTTTCAAGAACATCAAAAGATAAAATGACCGGTGGAAATAAACAAACAAAAAAATGTCTAATGAAATTTTGCATCTAGGTTTCCATTCTTTGGGATATTCAATAGTTAAATAACACACGAGTTTCACGTATAGTTTTACTCCAAAATAAAAAAATAAAAAAAAATCTTTAATTCAGCATCTCCAATTCAACATACACTACTTTGATGGTTTGTTGAAATTTGGATTGGTTTGTTGGGATTTAGACAAAAAAAAATTAGAAAACTAAATCCCTGCAAATATTTACCCATATCTATTACTGGTAAAATCAGTGTCTAAGATAGTGACGAGATCGAGAGAAGTTGTCTCCAACGGCACAGAAAACTGAACAATTTACTCCAACGATGAATTTTAAAGGAAAAAATGCAACCTCTATTTTTAGGATTCGACAGCCTAATTTTTCAATGAACGCTTCATGTTCTTTCGATGCTTCCTTGGATTCTTCGTACAATCGAGCTTCCAATTAGTAAGGATTATACAAGATATTTGAATGTTTTGGTAAGGAAGGGGCGGCGTTGGATGTGGAAGGATGGGGATGATGAACAGTATTGTACTGTTTTCCTTTCCTTTTCTTTTTAAATTAGTTTATGTTAAAATAGTAAAATTACCATTTTGCCATTTTTAATTTTGGTCAAAATCAACTTCTCTAGTCAACTCATCCATTTGTCCTGGCGCTGTAACGAAATGAAAAGTTCGGGACATCTGGTGGTACAAACTAAAGATTAAGGTAAATTCTGCTAAAAATCAAAAAGTTTGGGACTGCTGCGGCAATTTTCCTTTTACTTTTTAAATGGAATGAACAATGTTTGTTTGGAGACATTTATATATTTTAAAATAAAATAATATTCTAATATCTTTGTAATAATGAAATACTTATCTTTGTGACATAATGTGATGTAGCACAATTAATATGACACTGACCGGAGAGGGACAAAGTTTCTTGTGCAGTTGAGTTTCTGTACATAATGAATACTTATATTTCCGTGCATATTAGCTTCTAATTTTGCTTTATAATATTTTCAAGGAAAAATTCAATTGTACAGTGATTAGGGGGTTTTAAATTTATTTACAATCCCCTAATCATTGTACATATAGCATGTTTGTATTTTCAAAAGAGTAATACTATTTGTAGATTACAGATTGATGCACAGAATAATGGCATGAAAGAGAAAAAAAACAGAGAAGGAAAAAAAGTCGGTTAATAGAATTCATATCATCATTCTATAAATAATAATGCTATTTAGCACCAGTTTAGGTAGCGTTAAATAGTAAGTTTAATTAAATGTGTTGTGAGATTCATTTAGTTGGATCTATTATGTGTTGTCATCTAGATTGGTCTTAAAAACCGGAGGTGATAAATAGTATTAATCTTATATAAATCATGTTACAAATAATATTATTCTTCTCAAAATATGGAATTCAGCACCTTTTATCAATTTTTAATTGGTATGTGCATCCTTAATGTACGAATTCCAAGTAAATAGTAGGTTTCAATTATTTAATACACGTGTCAATTAAACAATGTCACTTCATACCTCGGGAGTAGAAAATTTTCCTTCCAAATGAGGTGTTTTAGGCTCTGTTTGGTACAAATTAAAATTAGATTCTAATATAAGTCAAAGTCAAACAATCAATATTAACTACATCTTTCATGTGTCCCACAGCTTTTCAACTATACATTTCAAAAACTTCTGTCACAATCTATTAAAAATCTAATTTTAATCATCACCAAATACCCTCTTATATATTGTTGAATTGCTACTGAGTGTCAGTTGTAATTCTTGTCACTTTATTTTTCGAGAGGGTAATAAGGTGGTCTTGCATATTTGCTTCTCCAGTTGAAGATTTGCTTAGTTGGGTTAGATCGTATTCCTTATTTTTTATCATTCATTGTTCGCGATGAAGAATATTTTATGTATAATAGAAAGCGTAGTTAAGTTTAGAGATTTTAAACTTCTACGTACATTTGTTATGCTATTTATGATTATGATGATAGAACATTAGTTATGTGATAGTTTATGTGAAATAATGGGATTGCTTAATTCATTTTTTTATGAGAGAGAGTCAAAGAGGAGGGAGGGAGGGATAATAAGTTGTGACATCACCGATATTCCATCATCATGATAAATACGATTATTTTTTAACAATGTTCTTTATTTTGACTCTTAATTTTATTTTTTAAATAAATATTTATTAATTTATTGTCATCTTTTATTTAACTATATTTTTTTACATGTATTGGGTCAATCAATTCGAATAATTTGAATAATTTAAGAAGTATTGAAATGTTTATTAAATAGAAAATCTCTTGAAGTTTATTTTAATCATTAATTTTTTTAAATATTAAATATTTTATTTATACAGTTTCTTTGTGATGTTCTAATGCCATTTATCAATGGTGATAATGAATAGTAGTCTAACTTAACGTTAAGAATAATATATGGCATTGTAAATGGAATTAAATGATCTTAGACTTGGATTAATATAGTCTAGCTAAACTGGTATAATTATCAAAGAACATATAATTTTTTTCTCAATCTTCGAAACTTTAATTCTAAGAACACGTGGATGGAAATAGACAATATTCATCATGTTTGAAAAAAGGAAAGTTGTGTCCATAAGTTTATATAAGCAAAACATAAACATTTAAAAAATAAATAAATAAATAGATAAGTGAAACACCAAAAAAAAAAAAAAAAATTGTAATTCCCATTTGCTAATTTCACATTGATTAAAAATCTAAATAATAAAAAATATGTAAATGTTTATATTACTCTTTTTAACAATGTTGATTTTTAAGATGAAACTTCAAGTTTTAACACCATCCTCGTCAGCCCCTTCTTCTTTTGCTCCATATCTCATAACTAACTTTCCACCACTCTAATCCAATCACTATCTGCTACTATTCTATATGATATGTATATTCAAGTCTGTCATGATCCATATTGGGCCCTCAACATAGGAGATCACTAGTCGACTCAAATTTACCTTGGATGGAAGTGTTAAGAATGAGGATTTTTACCCTTCTTTTTCTTAATCGTATAACATGGCTGGCAATCTATCAAAGCAAATTGATGTTTGGACGACGCAAATAATATACCATATAACAGTTCAGAGTTGGAACGTTAGAATTAACTACGAATGAAATTATGATCTGACATGCTCCACTGCTACTTCATCTTTCCAATTATTTCTTCTTTTTGTGGGTTCGGTTTTTTTCTTTTTCTTCTTTTTGTTTTTTTTCTTGGCTTTAAATCTTAACTGATATAATGTAATTTTTTTCTCTATTTCTTTTATGTTGGAATTTGTTGTTCAAAATCACGTGGAAGGATGAAGGAATGAATAAAGGAAAAGAAGAAGGAAAACCAGAATTTGTGCCATATAATTGGCCTATGCGACCGCATAGGCTTTTGGCTTGTGATCGTATAGACCAATTCAGAGATTTGAGAGGCTGCATTGCTATAACTATGAGACTGCACAGTTATAGCCTATGTGGTCGCATAGCAGGAAAAATTGATAGTTGGATTGAATTTTTTCGAATTTTCTGGTGGTTTTATTGTGAAGCGATGCACCTCTTCTTGTTGTGTTGGAACCAGTTCGTGTAGGAACTATTGAAAACTATATATACATGTTAGTTTTCATTTTTACATATATTATAATCATTCAATTACATCATAAATTTCTAGCCATATAAATTGTTCTTCACATAATCAATTCTACCATTTTTTCACTTGTTCAATTCTGAAGAATTACTTAAGCTTTTGGTTTTCTTCATTTCTAGGCTTGAAATCCTACAAAATATTTGTCATTTAATCCTTAAAAGTTTGGTAGATAAGGCAAATATCGTTTGAGGACAACGATATCATAATTGTGATCAAGTCTTCTTTGATATTATCATCATCTTATTCTTTTGTTTCCATTGTGGTATTCTCTAAATATTTTTTATAACATTTTCAAACGATAGCTCATAATTCACTGCGATGGAAACGGAGTTAACACTTGCTACTATCAAGATGATGAATCAAAACTTGGTATGCTTGGATTGATTCGACGGTGCAAACTTCACAAGACTACAAGACAAACTGAAATTTCTCCTTACGGCGTTGAAGATTTTTTATGTTCTTGATCCAAAGTTGGAGCCTATTCCCGATGCAATAGAAGAAGATACTGATGAAATTCGTGCGGAAAGAAAGAAGCGGGAAGATGATGAATTGATATGTCGTGGTCACATTCTAAATGCGCTATCGGATCACTTGTATGACCTCTACACCAACACCACTTCAGCAAAAGAGATCTGGAACGCACTTGAGAGTAAATATAAGGCCGAAGAAGAAGGTACGAAGAAATTTTTAATTTCTAAATACTTTGATTTTAAGTTTTTGGATAACATTCTGTTGTTACCTCAAGTACATGAACTACAAGTTATAGTCAACGAACTGAAAGCGGTAAAGATCGAACTTCCCTAAAGTTTTCAAGTGGGAGTAATTATTGCTAAACTCCTCGGGTCTTGGAAATGTTTCTTCACAATTTCTAAGACTTCTCTTTGGAGAAAATACAAAAACATCTTCACATAGAGGAAGAATCAAGGGTAAGAGATAAGAAAGCTCTTATGATGGCTCTTCGATAATGTTGACAATCCTAACAAATATAAGAAGGGAAAGCCTATTGGTCCTAAAAATGATCAAGGGAAGTTCAAAAATAAGTCCAAGGGACCTTGCTACGTTTGTGGAAAGTCGGGACACTATGCTAAAGATTGCAGGCATAGAAAACAACCGAAGAGGGAATGACAAATGAATTCCATTGATGAAATTATTGCTATAGTGAGCGAAATCAATGCAGCCCATGGGAATATTCTGGGATGGTGGTATGACACATGCACAACCATCCATGTTTGCTATGATAAGTCACTTTAAAACTTATCATGACATTCAAGATGGTCAAGAAATTCAAATAGGAAATGAAGGAAGATCGAAAGTGATTCGCAAAGGCAACATGGAAATCATTTTCACTACGGGAAAGAAGATAATTTTGACCAATGTCTTTCATGTACCTGAAATGAATAGGAACTTAGCAAGTGGAGTTATGCTAGGAAAACCTGGAATAAAAATTGTATTTGAATCCGGGAAACTTGTACTAACTCATGATGGGTATTTTGTTGGAAAATGTTATTCTACTGCTGGAATGGTCAAATTATGTACTATGGAGAATAAATTTAATAAAAACCAATCATTTGCTTATGTTGTTTATTCTTCTAATTTATGGCAGTAGATTAGCACTTATAGGAGTTAGTACCATGAAAAGAATAATTAAATGTGGTATGATACAATGTGATATTAATAACTTAGAAAAATGTAAAACTTGTATTAAATCTAAAATGATTAAAAAATCACTTCATAGTGTAGTAAGATCAACATGCTTACTTGAAATTATTCATTCTGATATACGCGAATTGAATGGTATGATAACTAGAGATAGTAATAAATATTTTTATTACATTTATTGATGATTGCTCTAGATATACATATGTGTATTTTTTAAAACATAAGGATGAAGCTTTTAGTTTCTTTAAGACTTATAAAATTGAGGTTGAAAATCATTTAGGAATGAAAATTAAAACCTTAAGAAGTAATAGAGGTGGAGAAATGTTTTCAAATGAATTCAATTCATTTTGTGAACAAAATGACATAATACATCAATGTTCTGCACCTCAAACACCTGAACAAAACGGTTTAGCTGAAAGGAATAATAGGACATTCTTAAAAATGATAAATACTATGTTGCTAAATTCAGGATTATCATTTAATTTATGGGGTGAAACCTTACTTAGTGCATGTCATATAGTAAATATGATTCCTTCAAAGAAGAATAAGGTTTCTCCATATGAAATTTGGAAATGTAGAAAATCAAATATTAATTATTTTAAAGTATGGGATGTCTTGCTTACTATAAGAATATGGATCCTAAGAGAACTAAATTAGGTCCTAGAGGTATCAAATGTTCATTTGTGGGATATTCTTCAAATAGCAAGGCTTATAGGTTATTAAATCTAGAATCGAATGTTATAATAGAATTAAGGGATGTGTAATTCTTTGAGAATGTATTGGCAACAAGAAATTCTCAAAATGAAACTTATGTAGACATTTTAACTTTTAGAGAATCACAAGGAAATACATATACAAGAGATGTTGAAAGTGAACCTCGAAGAAGTAAGAGAATTAGAAAAGAAAAAGGTTGAGGATCGGATAAATTGGATTCCCAACTTATTTCATTCTACCTAGTAGAAGAAGATAAGAACGATGTTGCAAGAACAATTCCATTTGTTCTTCAAGTCGAAAATGATCCTAAAACCTGTAAGGAAGCCATGTCTTCTAAAGATTGCATATTTTGGAACGAAGCAATAAATAACGAGATGGATTCTTTTATTTCAAACAATAATTGGGAAATAGTTTATTTACCAAAAGGTTCTAAATCTGTTCGTTATAAATGGGTGTTTAGAAGGAAATATAATTCTGATGGAACACTCAATACCTATAAAGTTAGATTAGTAGCTAAAGGGTATTGTCAAAAAGAAGGAATATATTACTTTGACACATATGCACATGTGGCTAGAATAACCTCGATAATGATATTATTTGCACTAGCATCTATATATGATTTACATGTTCATCAAATGGATGTCAAAACGGCATTTTTAAATGGAAATCTTGAGGATGAGGTCTACATGGAACAACCAGGAGGGTTTGCTCTACCGGAAAATGAACATAAGGTGTGCAAACTAATCAAATCCTTATATGAATTAAAACAAGCTCTTAAAAAGTGGCATGAGAAATTTGACTTCAAAGTATTGTCAAATGGTTTTAATCACAATTCGGTAGATAAATGTCTATTTACTAGAGTTTGTGATAATATAATCACTATTATATGTCTATATGTTGATGATAAGTTGATCATTAGCAACCATATAGATGAAATCAAAGAAATAAAGAGGTTTCTATCCTCCATGTTCAAGATGAAAGATCTTGAACAAGTGGATATTATCCTTGGTATAAAAATTAAAATGGATAGTTGAAATTTTACTTTGAGTCAATCACATTATGTTGAGAATGTGNGATCATTAGCAACCATATAGATGAAATCAAAGAAATAAAGAGGTTTCTATCCTCCATGTTCAAGATGAAAGATCTTGAACAAGTGGATATTATCCTTGGTATAAAAATTAAAATGGATAGTTGAAATTTTACTTTGAGTCAATCACATTATGTTGAGAATGTGATAAATAAGTTCAAACACTTGAACATTAAATAGGCTAATACCCTGTTTGATCCAAGTATCAAATTGATAAAAAACAATGGAACGGCAATAGCTCAAATAGAATATGCAAGTGCAATTGGAAGTCTTATGTACGCTGCACAATGTACAAGACCTGATGTAGCATTTGCTATTAGTAAACTAAGTAGGTTTACTAGAAATCCAAGTTCCGAACGTTGGAGGTCATCGATAGGGTTCTTGGTTTTTGAAGAAAACTAAAAACCTTGGGCTGCAGTATACAAGATTTCCTAAAATCTTGGAAAGATATATTGACGCAAGTTGGATGTCGAGTGCTGAAGAAAATAAGTCAACTTCACGTTGGGTATTTACTCTTGAAGAAAGTGTAGTTTCTTGGAAGTCTAAGAA
>CAIGRP010021549.1:0-41629 GCA_903798385.1 Fraxinus cuspidata | reverse complement strand
CACCCGCAACCATACAAACAACCATCGCCACCACTAGTTGCCATCGCTACAACCACCAAAACAATACAGAACACACAGATCAGCACGCACAACTCCACCACCCACAACCGCACAAAAACAACCACCACCACCGCCACCACCTTCAAATCCACAATCCGGAATTGAAAAATTCATCCACCAATCGTCGCGACGACAATGAGAAAGAGGAGAGCAGCGAGAGAGAGAATGAGTTTGGGGAAAATGAAAAACACATCCAACAATAAAACAAAAAAAAACTCACCATTGCACCTACTGCCAACCCGCCGCACACGCGCACAAACACACAACACAACCTCACAGCAAATCCACCACTGCACCCATCGCCATCCGTACACACGCCAAAACCCAGATGCAAATTGTTGATGAGGACGAAGGAGAACAGATTTGTGAAGGAGTTGCGTTGACGAGGCAAAGAAAAATGGCGATGGGATGGGTGTGATTGGCGGTAGAGAGACAGAGAGAATGGAACATGTAGAGAGACGGAGAGGAGAAGAGGTAGAGAGAGGGATGGTGAGAATAGAGAAGGTGGAGGAAAAGTTGTGAATGAAAAATGTATAATTAATAATTAAAATCTTTAATTAAAATCTGATTTTTGTATTATGAAACNAAGGAGAGGAGAAGAGGCAGAGAGAGCGACTGTGAGAATAGAGAAGGTGGAGTAAAAATTGGGAATGAAAAATGTATAATTAATAATTAAAATCTTTAATTAAAACCTGATTTTCATATTATGAAACTAGATACCTGATTTATAAAAATGGTATTTTAAAACCAAGTGTATGTGTAATTTCCTCTATAAATATTTATAGAGGAAATTAGGCCCATTACCCCCCAAAAATAATAAATTAAAATAACACACTTACAACTAATTAGAATCTTTTAAGTTTTAACCTATAAATAATACGTTCAAAACATCGCAAAATCTAAATCCCCGAAATCATCTCAGAATCATCCAACGCACAGAGAACTCCAAAATTCTTGCTGAGAATCTCTCACCCACGAGCTGCTTCAACCGCCGAGCCCCAGAATTCCAAGAAGCCACAAATCAAAACCCACGAATTCAGAAAACTTTAGTGATTGTGCTTTTGAATTTTATTGATGAAGAGATCAGTGGCAAAAAAAAAAAAAGCTTCCACTTGTTGGTCTCATCAGGTTTGTTCACTTCACATTTATTGAAGAAAATTATATGACATTGAAATTCGTAGATAGATAAATCTGTTCATGTTATATTCTTTTTTATGCGTATTTTTTCTAAATGGACTGAACAGTTCAAAACCAGTTCTATAACTTTTTCTTTTTGAATTTGAAAATACGAATTGAATTAAAACCAGATGACATATATTGCATTCTCATACAGGATTCTTGAATCTAAATAATAGGTTTATATAATATTCCATGTTTTCGTATGCTTCCTATTCACGATTTTTGTGTGAAGACAAGCAAAAAGAGGATTGCAATGGGACGCCTTCTCTTGCTGCCAAACCATGTGTCAGATGTGGATTATTGTGGTTTCCTAATTAGTTTTTAGGTAGAGTTTAGGTATTTACAGCAATACCATATAGAGAAACACTCCTTGTCCCGGCAGCCCCCTGGCGCCCCTGTCCTTGTCCTGATCATTGAGCCGGGACAACGAGCATGGGAACCATGGGTACTTGGTTCATAGTTACCTTTTTGTCAATATATTTTTTTTACGGCATATTATTATGCAATAATTGATTGTACTCTCCAATTATTTGCACTATCATTTTATATAGGTAACTTTTTCCCTATAAAATATATCAAAGAGTAATTTATTGTGTACACTAGTCATTTTGACAAAATGTGCTCGAATTCTTGTAGGATGCGATGAGAGGATGAATAGTGTGTTTTCTCCGTTCCTTTCGGGGCTTCAATCTAAAGGGTGGCATACCAATCGTTTTCTTGATGAGACATGATGTCATTGTTCTTTATAGTGTCGTAACACATGTAAATTTCTCGACTTTCAGAAAATTTTGCCTTTTTTGACTTTTTGTATCTTTAATGTCTATTGTTAAAAGTTTTCCTATGCTAAGGCTGCTAAGATAAATTAATTATCTCACTTGTATTATTACTAATGTTGATACCCTATTGCTTTAATCAATATTTGAAATGGAGTGATGCATCATTCTCTAGTAACACTTGAAATGAAAACATGATGTACAGATAAAGTTAACTGATTTCTTTTATTTTTTCTTGTAAAAACGTGTTCAATTGGAACTATTTTGATCTGATTAATACTTGACCATTTTCTCAAGTGGGTAGACCTTGTGACACTTTTTTCATTGTTTGTCACTGTTTAATATTTTTATCATTTTTTTAGAGTTTCACTTATTTAAAAATTTCTGTCACTTTTTTTTGAGTTTCTGTTTCTTTTTTTAGTGACAAACGTAACTTTTTAATAAAAGTGACATAATAAAAAAGTATCACTCAACTTTAGAAATTGACGTTTAGTATTTAGTGGGTAGACTATGTTCTTGTTCATACTTAACATGACCATTTTCTCAACTGGATAGATTGTGTCACTTTTTTGAGCGTTTGTCGTTTTTTTTAAAAATTGTCACTTTTTTATGTGTTTGTTACTTTTTTTGAATTTATGTAACTTTTTTAATTTGTTACTTTTTTTTATTGTTTATTGCTTCTTTTGAATGTTTATCACTTTTTCGAGTGACAAACATCAATTTTTAATAAAAGTGATATTATAAAAGTAACATACTTAACTTTAAAAGGCGATTGTATTAAAAAGTGACACTTAATTTTATAAAATATTTTTTATTTCTAAATACTTTTTATATAATTTTTTAAAAGACTTCTAATTTTAGGGGGTACTTTTATAAGTTGCCCATATTTATATGGGCTTTCCCCTAACCATTTTAGCCCAAGATAATTGATTATGGGCTTTTAATGGATGGCTTATAAGGTTCAAAGATCAGTTATTACTCGTAAAGTTAGAGGAAATTTCACTCGATACAATTAAATAGAAACATATTCAAGTTTTACATTTTAACTTATTTTATTCTAAAAATACTGCAATTTCCTCAGTAAAATGAAAAACCAATAAATTACCTTATTCTACAAAGTTAATTTAATATATATGCTAACATCACACCACCAAACAAGCCTTACTAAAATTCGTTGCCTCATCAAGTATATCTTCTCCTTCTAAATTTAGCTGTGAAGCTTCACATTATTGCATCAATCCTCGAACATCTTGTCTTAGGTTTCCTTTGAACTCTCCATCCTTGCCCTTGAAGTTGTTAAAGACATCTATTCTATATATACCATAATCTAATTATTGACAGTGTTGGCATAAAAAATCAACGAACACTTCAAATTTGGGGAAATCTCTAATTATTGAAAGAACACTAATGTATTGTGTGTATATAGAATAATTTGTGAAGCACGTATCTGTTGGACAACCCCAATGTCGTCGCAGTTAATGGCCTAAAGCCATATGATTTTGAGATTTTCACTTATTTAGATGCATGACGGATTTTGACTAAATCAAACACGGGTAAGACATGATAGAAATTTATTTATTTTTTGTTTAATTAATCGAGGGTACAAAATAGTAGTCCAACCTACACGTAAGTAGTATCCTTCTTGTCTCGACAATCTGAAAAGAAGAGAAACGTCATTAAGCATGTTGTATCCAAAAACGAGGGTGTTGGTTGTTATATAATGTAGTCTAGGGATTGTTTCAATATCCTCTTGAAAATAAAAGTCAATTCCTAGCCTCTGGATGGAATCAACAAAAATTAAACTTTATATTGGATCATCTTCTTTCAATTACTCAGGGCTGAACAAATGTTTTTTTATCCATTTTGTCTTGCTGCAGTGAAAATCCTCGATTTACAAAATGTTATTTTATCCCTTTACCAAGTTTTCGTTATTCAATATGCTGTGTTTGATGTTGAATTCAATTTTTTGATTTTCGTTTTATCAATCATGAATTTTAGTTGTTGATGCAATATTACCATCCATGATTTCATACATGTATGGTGGATCAATGTATTTTTTTAAGCCTAACTCAATCGTTTACTAACACAAGCTTAAGCGTGCACTATGTAGAAATCCGACGTCTCAGTATCATATTTCTATCAGTAACGTGATCTTATTTTTCCATCTTCACTTTTACTGTCACTAATCAAAAGGTTTGAATGACATTTTAGGAAATTTCATTTTCTTAATTGACCCAATCACTAAAAATGTCGGTGTATGTGTCACATATCAACACGTCGAATAGACACACTCGTAATACAAGTCGTTGAACAAACTCATCTACTCTAAGAATTAATTAAGGGAATATGCATAAAACTAAATAGATAACAGTGTGATGAAACACAATATTCAAGAGAATTAATAGTATTAGCCAAATATCAACATACATATTTACCATTAGATGTATTTATTGCTCCACTTCATCTACATATTGGTTGGACACATTCATTACTTCAACACGTAGTGCATATATCGTAATCTGGGGATCCTTCTAATTTAGTTCCATATAAAACATAAGTGAATTGTCGTGCGTCATCTTCACCGGGGCCATATTATCATCTACATCATAATCAATTTTCAAGCAAGAAGTCCTTTTATCGACTTTCATCTCGACGGAGATCATCTCAACAAGATCATTGTACTTGCATCTACTTGGTAATAGAATACCAAACGTCATCGCATTGCATGTTATGAATACGTTCAAGAAAATAATATGCCGCCACCTTCCATACTTCATTCGAACCTTTCGGCCCCCGCCTTCGATTCTTCCTCCAATTTTCCCATCGTCGCATCGATCGAGGAAGTGTTGGCAAGGGATTCGAACTCGTGACCTTCGGTCTCCGCGTTCGCTTGCTCCATCAACACGGCCACCCCCGAAGGGGTAACAAGCACGACACGTTTGTTGTATCGTTAAGTGGTTCAAGAATCAATTTGCACGAATGTTCGGGTTAACAAACCACAAACTTTATTTTTGGCAATAGGGTTTGCTTGGTTGTATGAAGCTAGTGATTTGGCTCAAAGGGGTCTGAAAAATCCATCTACTAACAATGGTTCGCAATTCTTCGAATCTAATAACTTTACGCCATCAAGAAAATGACCACACACAAACACACACACAATAAAAAATAAAAACAAAAAGGTAGAAGAGAGAAGGAAAAGAGGACTATGCTTCAAGTGTGACGAGAAGTTTGATCATCGACATCGTTATTGTGATGCTTGTTTAAATGATAGTGACATTATTGCAAGTTCATTACATTTCATTTAGCCCCTACATAGTTTAGATTAAAATCAGAATTTTTTGTAGATTTTGATAAAAGATGATAAAATGTGTGATTGAAAAGTTATGGATCACATAAAATATGTGATTAAAATTAATTGTTGACTTTGATTTAAATTTTAATTCAATTTTTTTAGTTGAACCAATCATGAGCTTTGTTTAGTTTGAATTAATCTACTGAATAAGTTCATAAGTCAAAGTAACAGCTAATCATTTAGTGAGATAGGTTCTTAATTGGATATCTAATTATAACAATTTGAAGATATATATAGTACAAGTTTCCTCTATTTTCAAAGTAGATACTAGCTTTAGGGTTTCAAGGTTTAGGATTACGATTGTTCCCAGCCCATGGCGTATAATCCCGAAGTTAGCGTTCAAAACCATATAAAGAAATGACTCAAATTTCAAGCATTTCCTCGCTTTACTAGCAAGCTAACATTGTCTAGGCATATATAAAGGAATGTGGTAGGCATTTTCAGGCAAGGGTAGGGATGCATGTTAAGTGCTTGTATGTCGTCGGATATTCGGTTTGGTATAGCCTTAGAGGTAATTTGCTTTCTTTGTTCTTTCCCTTTTTTAGGTTTTACATCTTTCCTTCAATATTATAGAGTCAAACCAGAAAGTCACTTTTTTCATTGAGTGATGGGTTATCAACTTGGTACTATCGAACCACTAAGGCCAACTTTCATCCCTGCTCGACATGAAGGTCTTGCAGTTAAGCTCCTTTCTGCTTTTGCACTCGAGGATCAATCTTCGACCGGCCAAAGAAACATTTGCATTTTTCCGTTACCATTTGGGTGCCTATACTCCATAAAAATTGTCCATCTGAGATTGTTCCTTGTCCTGTTGATCTTTACACAAGGTTAGAGTTTTAGTTCTTTCAGAGCGATAACTCACTGATGGCTCGTGCCTCGACTTTGACAGTCCTCCCTTGTTAGAAGTTTAGACTTTCACCAATTTTTCATCTCCTCCCTCCAACGACAAATAGCTAATCATTTAGTGAGATAGGTTCTTAATTTGGATATTTAATTATAACAAAATGAAGATATATTAACCAAATAACATTGATATATAAGTTTATAAATTTCCATAATTTTCTATCCACTCAAGCTCTGTTTAGAAATGGGATAGAAATGAGCGACAAATGAGAAATCTAATCATGAACTATCGAAATCCTTGTTGAACAAAATGTCCTTTCTATTTATAGCTTTAGTCACTTTCAATGTGTACTATGATTAATCATGCTCACTATTCAAACTTGAATTATTCAACTATAGTAAAAACAACTGCATGCACACACCCAAGCCAATTTGTTAAATTCAAACCTAATCATGTCTATCACCTTGAAAAATCCATTTGTGGTCTTCGATGGGGGCCACGGGCGTGTTATGATGAGTTGCGTATATTTTTACTTGTATTTTGTTTTGTAAA
The DNA here is from genome assembly GCA_903798385.1 of Fraxinus cuspidata. Classification (NCBI taxonomy): domain Eukaryota; kingdom Viridiplantae; phylum Streptophyta; class Magnoliopsida; order Lamiales; family Oleaceae; genus Fraxinus; species Fraxinus cuspidata. Next base: position 34,869 of record CAIGRP010021549.1, on the reverse strand, counting down.
TTCTTAATATGTTAGATATATCCAATAGATTCTTGTTATTGTCGATGATTCATTTTTCAGCTTGACAATGGTTCATCGTCTTTTTTATTGGATGTCTTTTCAAATAAGGCTAATATCTTTTTTGTCGCAACACCAATACATCTCAAACATTATTTGGTACAATAAGATTCTTGGTGACGAGACTTTGCTTCCTACATATCCTATCCTTCGTGTGAATCATGAGGGTATATCTCTTGTTGTTGCAATTGAATATCGTTGAAAGCATCAATTATATCGTTCAAATTTGACCGTTGACTTTGTTGTCAGTAAATTAGCTCAATTCATGTTGACCGACTACGCACAGTGGACTACCATTCAAGCCCTCTCGTGCTACCTTTGAGGCACTCCCTATCATGGTCCTTTCCTTCATTGACATTCATCTTTCACGCTTCATGCTTTTTGTGAAGCTGACTGGGTTGGATATTCGCACTTCGACTTTATGTAAATATTTTTAGGCACAACCATGTTAGTTCTCACAAACAAAAGTCTGTAATTCACTCATCCACAGAAGTCGAGTATCGTTCTACGTGCAAGGATTGCTTCAGAGATCTTTTGGCTCAAATCTTTACTCAATAAACTTGGCGTTCAAGTTCACTCCACTCATTATTTGCGATGGTAAAATTGGAGCCAACTTTTTTCAAATACTCAATAAAAAAAAGTGCTGATTATACTCCAATCTTTACTCAATAAACAATGTGTGTTGACTTTTCCAAAATACTCACCTTTATACAATTTCATTTTTAAAAGGAAAAAAGTGCTGATTATTTTGAATTCATGTCAATTGCATATATTATATTCAGACAATAAAAAGATGGTTTTTGCATCGAATAAAATTCGATTTTGTTCTTAGAAGCCATAACTAGATTAGAATCGTTCAATTCTAAAGTGGAGTTGAACTGAATTGAACCGATCAATTTTGGTTCGACTCATCTAGTTTGTGGAAAAATGATAACTCCATCTATATTTGATAAATTCAAATATTCAAGTCGGGCTTCATAAGTCATAAATCTCATTTAAATTGCGAAATATGGAGGTATTTCATTACTTGATTGTATTTTTGTGAATTGTGATTAATAAAATCTTTTTAAGCATTGTGTCCTGTGAATCAAATGAAAACAAGGTTGACCTGATTTTACTTCGGATTCTATATGTATGTTAAATTAAAATTTTCATTCTTATTTAGTTTCACGTATCAAACATGACATAATTGGGCCAAATCTACAATTACTTGGGCCAATTTGGTTTGAATCTAACATTACATGGGCCAAGCTAGCATGATCCCCAAATGCCATACAATTATATGGGCTTCTCTGTGGACATTTTAGCCTAAGTCAACCGATTTTCGGTTTTTATTGGACAGTTTATAAGGTAAATCGGCTAGGATCGTCATGTCTTGCCCTATTTTATTTACTAATTCAAAATTTAGATTTTCACATATTTTATCCTATAAATACGGTATTTCACTAAGTAAAAGTGAAATGTCATAAACAACTTCACTCCTACAATTAATTAGTTAACTACCTCATATCACTCCTCCAAACACGCCAAATTTATCATCCAAAATCCCCAAATTAACGTGGAACCATCCAAAATTCCTTAAATCATAGTATATATAAGTTGTTCAAATACCAAATGTAACATATTTCAATACACAATACAATTTCACAAATCTTGACAAAAATACAATATAATCTATCATATATATCATTAATTTGACATAGCATCGTAACAAAATATGTTTGATGGATGTAACAAAATGTTATATATGCAACAACTAGTTATTCAAGATTCACATAAGCGCATATCATGATTCACAACATTCCATCTTTCATAAATTACATAATATTACTCCTTTAGATATGACATAATTGCTATAGAATATACAAAATGATACGAAAATAAGCATTATATTGTGCACGTAATAGTATTATATTTAAAAATGTCAAAGACATTACAAGTTATATAATAGCAGCTCAACATCTTACGATATATTGCCTTATATTTTGAAATAAAAATTAAAATAAGACTATAAATTGCCAAACCTAAATTTTCATTATTCAGTAATATGAAGTGATCGGAAATAGAAATTTCAAAATAATTAAAAAAAAAAAAGGATTTTGGAATTATACCTTCAAATACACACGGATGTTATTTAATAATCCAATTTTTTTCTATTAAATCCCTACATTTTAGGAGCTATTTAATGACTTGGAGATAAATATGTATCTTGATTGCAATTTAACCTTATATTTATGTTAATTGAGTTATTTAATAGTTTTGTAATTTTATGTACAAGATATAATATTTCAGGAATTAAAAAAAAAATGTGTTGGTGTTTTTGAAATTATCTTTCTATATTGGGTTATACGTGAAAATTTCCAATCTTCTTTCACCCTTTTCTCTAGCAATATAACCTTATATTTTGGATGAACATATATGTTTAAATTTAAACAATTCACATCGATTGATTACATATTATATAGTGGAACCACTTGTCGATTATGGTCTTAGCATTCACTTGTTAACCTCAATTACAAGTTAAACAAATATCAATCACTTATCATTCTTTTGACCAAAGGTGAAGTAAAACTCTTAAGAAGTTCGGTAAATTCTTGAACTCGAAATATCGTGCCAATTTGATAACTACATTCATCTACTCCATCAAAATTTTTCACTATCATCTAAACATTTCAATGAAACAAACTAATGAAAATAGATGAAATTAAGCGGAGGCCTAATTGAAACAATTAGTTTCCATCAACACTAATCAATTTGAGATTGATTTTTTGATCTTAATCAAAGGGTCAAAATTTGATTGAAGTACCCCCAACCACCACCACCACCACCACCACCACCCACCATCAATCATAGGGAGTATAAACTGCATGTCGTGTATACATATTTGAGCCATGAATGGGACCATTATATATATAGCTTTAGTCACTTTCAATTTGTACTACGATTAATCATGCTCACTATTCAAACTTGAATTATTAAACCCTAGTAAAATAATGTGCATTCATAAGCAGCGAAAATAATAATAATTAGGCTTTTCTTTTTCAAGACAGATACTTTATATCTCTAACGTACAAGAATGAACACATTGGGTGAAACAATGTTAACTTTGAACCGATACTTCTTTTAATAAACTCTATAGCATCTTCAGCGAAAAAGAGAAGAAATTAACGAATTGAATGGGATGGGATAAATAGGTGGCTCAATTTATTCAACTACTTCTTGACTGATCCAGCTGCTTGTCGCGGAGAAGGAAAGGAAAAATAATTCGATCTAATAGCATTGAGCAACGACAAAATAACAAGATGAGGTACCTCGAGAGAAGGGTCGAAACTTTTCAGACGGTAGCTTTCACTGTCCTCCTTCAGATTGTAGGGCATAGGTATTAAAAATACACTTTATCACTTACCTGTTGAACGTACTTGAATGAGATGCACGGACACATAACGAAATGTTAAAAATATCCTCACGCACTCATCAATTTAAAATAAAAGCGAAAAAAATTTAAAGAGTCGAGACGCGTGACATATCTTTGAAAAACAAAAGCTTATCGGATAACCTTATCAATTTGACGCTATTCACATGTTGTTGGTTTGGAGTTTGTCTTCAATGTCTTTGTCAAAAGACATGTGGATTGACTTCATCACCAGGGAACTTACCAAATATCATTCATCAAGGAAAAAAAAAAAAAAAGAGGAGAGAGAGAGAGAGAGCATTGTGAGTTGGTACCACGTGAAGGTACAACAAAAACAGCCAAGCATATTTGGTTATGGCCCACGTATTACAAAGGTACAATCACAGCCATGCAATGGGCATGGGCCCACCTTTTAAATGTACAACTGCCTGAATTATAATTACAAATTTGGAAAACAAAAAGCAACAAATTTTTGAGTGGGGACCGAAGAAGATGGTGTAATTTACTGAAATAGCAAGAAAACACATGGCACCGAAACAGTGGCTAAGTTCAAAACTAGATTAGGTGAACATAGAAATTAAATACAGCAAAAAAAATTAAATAAAGTTCTGAAATAACAATTTTTCTTAGAAAAAATCAAATTCCAATAAGGCTGGCAAGTATTTTTAGGGTGTGTTTGAGCCACATTATTTTGAAAGAATGTATTTTGGAATAGTAAATTAATGGAGAATATGTTTTGATGGGGAATGTGTGGTGCACAAAAAATGAAAAGTTATTGATGTGATAGAAAATATTATTTTATTGAAAATGTGTGGTAGAAAATGAGTAGAAAAATGAGAATGAAAAAAATAATGTGTACCAAATAGGGGCTTAATTGTTGTACAAAAATAAAGCAGTTGATTTAATAGCATGGGTTGCGATAATCACATTGTGTAATTTTGTTAAAAAAAATGGTTTAATGGCACGTTAACAAATTTATCCACTACAAAACGACATTTCAAAGTTTAGGGACTTGAGAATGAAACAAATAACAAAAAGACTGAACCGTCTTCCAAAAGGGTGCAACTATGTTGAATACAAATTCGGACGAAATTAAAGATAATTATCTTGCTAGCAAACATATATGAGAAGATTATGTTTATAATAGGATTATCCGATATTGTAATTATTGTTAACCAGCACCCCACCCCACCCCTCTACTGCGCCACGGCTCTAGTGACAGCATCATGTCGACTAGCTAGTCTCCATGAAGTGTTTGTTAAATTTATTAATGAAAAGATTTATTTATTATTGTGAAAATGGGTAAGCAAAGACAACTCATTGGGGGCCCAATTATATCAAAAACCTAATCCAAAGAGAATCCACACTATTAGGATAAGGTGACAAACTTTTGAGAAGTACCAAAATGTTAATGTTATGGTAGACTTGGTGGATTATCTATGTAGTCACTTAAAATTAGAAGAATATGAGCGAGATAAAGTAAGAATAAAATATACTATTATAAAATATTTTTCAAGAACATGATCGGGTTAAAGTAAAATAAAGAGAATGTAATCTCATAGAGAAGATTAGAAAGCATGAGATCAACGCTTACGTTAGCAAAAATATGATAAATTAAATGGTTACAAATTTATAAAGAATATATTAATTTTTTTCCCCATATGCTTGTAATTGTCTATGATAATTTTTATAAATCGATTGAGGTAATTGTCAAATATTATTTTCTTTTATAACTATTTATTACCTATAAATATGGTCATTTTGTTTTCAACTCAGAGACAAAAGGTAATATAGATTTTCTTTTATTTGTTTCAATGTTTCCATCACATGTACCTTAATTTAATTAGTTTAAAGTTTTATGGTGTTAGAAAAATATTTTTTGTTTATCGCTAAACAAGATATTATTTTTCGTCTTGTGCAATATTTTCTGGTACCAAGTAGGAAATATATCTAAATGTGACTTATATAGTGGTAATAACCTAAAAAATTAATCAATAATTTGACTTCAAAATTTCACCACAATGGTGTTGCGGAGTATTTGACATAGTCTAAATTACACGACTTTTGGTAGGGAATGGCTAGAATATAATGTGTGAAGTATCTTCTATTTTGAGCTGTTTTCCAGGATTACTAGATTATAAGTATTCTACCTCAAGAATAAGGCATTTATTAAGATAATGAGCCTTCATGCAATATAATCTATTTACATTATACTTATATATTCGTTCCTACGATATATCACTAAAAGTTAAACACAAGACTTCTTAGGTTTAGTGATAGTAAGAAATAATTGACCATGAGTTGCACTAAAGTTATCAAGGGTGCATTTTATTTGTCGAATGCTATGATATTATGAGCATAATTATTATTTTACCGAATAAGAAATATGGAATTGGTGAACGAAGTTAAAAATATATATATATACGAATAACATTATTTAATATTCTTTTAATTTCATACGCAAGAATCAAAAGGCCTACTATTGTCTATGATTTTTGGGTTTATTTATTTGCATTAATTGAAGTTTACCATGCAGACTAGATTCATATTTTTATATTCATTTGGCTATAAAACTTGTATTCGAACATGAAAGTTCGAAGGATTAAATAGTTTCAAGTCTAAAAAACTTGACATGTCTCTTTTACAAATTAGGTGGTTTGTCCATTCTAGCGCACACGAAAGAAAAGATTGAAGCATGATAAAGTAATAAGATTTTAGTTATAAACTTTGTTTTCATAATAAATAATTTATGGATTTTATATTTAATTATTAATTTATTATATTGTTTTCAAATTGGCGAAATATATGTGATCATATCATAAAAGCTAATATACCTAAAATGGAAAAAAAAAAAATGATCGCTAACTATGCTCTCCTTTAAAAATTGAAAATTTTATATAATTTGAATGATAAAATCTAGTAGTCTAGCTATAATTTTATATAATTTGAATGTAAAGAAATGATAGCTAACGCGCTAACTATGGATGCAGCATTGCAAAGGATCGAGCCGAGCCTTTTGCTTCCTTTTTTTTTTTTTTTTGAAAAATAGAATTTACATAAAATTATAAAATTAAATTATACATCGGGTAAGGAAATGTAAGGAAATAAGAGCTTGCCAATCAAAAATCGAGCTCGACTAAGCTTTATCTCAAGTTAATGCAAACCCTAGTTGTTGGATCATTGAATCGACTAGCAACTCGAACCCATTGCCAACTATAGGAGGTAATAAAACTAGGGGGAAGGACACTCTTTTGCTCCCACTGACATGGTACAGTGGTAAAGAATGAGAGTTCTTTACGGAGTATCGGATGTTCGAATATCCGCGACAGCTGGAAGACAACATTTATGTTGGAAGTCAGATGTCATGTGGTTGCAAAGTTATGGTGCGCTTTGTCGTCACTTTTGTAGTCATGTTCGCACGTCGTAAAGGAAGGTCCATAGGGAGGAGAGCCGCTTCCTGAATGTCCTTGTTCAAGTGTGTACAAGTGTGATCGCATTCGAATTTATCCGGATGGCTAACTAGGGGATGCTGCCACTCCCTAAAAAAATACTAGGGGAGGGACAAAAAGGTGGGAAAAAGTAAAGTAAATCCCACTTTCCTTGTTTTGGTGGGATGAAAATGGATTGGGTGGAAGGAAGAAAATGTTTTGGATAAGAGAAGAGAGACTAAGAGGTTCAATTCACACGTCTTCTATTTTATGTACCCAATTTGTACCTCTTTTCACCCCTCCTTTCTTTTTCTCACTTTCAACCCTCCAATTTGCCAGCCCATCAACCCCGCAACCCTCGTCACATGCATCGCATCCCACCTCACGTGCCTCACATCTCCAGATAGACATTGAGCCCCCTCTTCGGCGCGGCTGGCTTAATTGGCACGGCTAAGCCAACTTTTAGTGTTAATTTTGAAAAATCTAATTGAAAATAGTTTAAAATAAGCTTTTGAAGAAATTAATATTTATGTCTACTTTTTACTAGTTTAATTAAAAGAATAAAGCAAGGAATTTGGCCGTACCAACTACCGAAGGTGAAAGTAGGAAGATAAGATTGCCACTTATCTTAAATAAGATATAATAGATTATCGTTCGTATCGATTTATATTTTCATTGATTTATTGTCTGGATATAGAAATATAATAATATTAATAAATTGTGTAATTATGCTAGGTGTCTCGAGCTAGTTATTTAAAGATGAACATTGATGCTACAATAATAAGAAGAGCATGAACAAATTATGTCAATATATTAATTTGAGATCATTGCGATGTTACTAAAAAAAAATGTCATTCAGAAAACTATAAATGAAATATGCAGAAGTAATGATTTTCTTTGTGCACTAAATGCGCATCTCATGCTAAACTTTAAAGAAAAAAAAAACAACAAGATTTAAATTATGATTATTGTTGCTATACTTCACGTAATGGAATAATATAATATATACATTTACATCTTATGACTGCATAAATCGAGTGCTAGAGTTTGGATTGATTATATTTTAGAAATTTTTACCATTTGTCTTTCTCTACTATTTGAATTGACGAAATTATGAAATAACCTACTTTATTGTTAATTATTTAAATTAATTAATTATCATGTAAAAAAAAATGAAAAAATCTCAACTTATGAATGAGCGAAGCTTGAATATTCAAACCCCACCCCCCCATTCTCCAACAGTCCAACCCAACTCTCATCCACCCCCTTACCTAGCCATCTAAACTAAAAGGCTTGTAGATAAATTGATTGACATAAAAAGAAAACAAAAAAAATAAATAAAAATCTCCCTCTAGAATAATGTAAGAAAATGAAATATAAGACCTCAATCAACAAGAATCCTCATCTTCTTGCCAAAATTCAACATGCCAACTGACACCACCCTCACAATCAATGACCTCCTGCCGGAACCCATCCTCTCCAACATAATCGCCGCCGTGTCGGATGTTCGCAGCCGCAACTCTGTCGCCTTAGTCTGCCACAAATGGCGCATCTTCGAACGCGCCACCCGCACCACCCTTACCCTCCGTGGCAACATCAGGGACCTTTACCTATTCATGGTCCCTACCTGCTTCCGATCCATAACCCACCTCGATTTATCACTTCTCTCCCCCTGGGGCCACTCCCTCACCTCCTCCTCCACCGCTTCCATCACCGACCAAGCAAATATCGCCGACTACCTGCGCCATGCCTTTCCTGACGTTACTTCCCTTGCGCTCTACGCCCGCAATTTATCGAATTTACAGCTGCTGGCTCCACTGTGGCCTAATTTGAAGCAAGTGAAGCTCGTGAGGTGGCACCAGAGGCCCCAACTAGCCACCACTGGTGAAGAACTCGAAATTTTGTTTCAACAATGTAAGAGCCTTTGTTCTCTTGATCTTTCATCGTTTTATTGCTGGACAGATGATGTTCTTGTAGCACTGGAATCGAACCCATTAGTTTCGTTGAACCTCACTTGCTTGAATCTATTGAACCCATCATTTTCTGAGGGGTTTAAGTCTGATGAGATTAGGGAAATCACAAAAGCTTGTCCCAATGTGAAAGAATTTCGCGCGGCGTGTACGTTTGATCCGCGGTACATTGGGTTTGTTGGAGATGAGGCTCTTGTTTCAATAGCAACGAATTGTCCTAAATTGGCAATCCTTCATCTAGCGGATACCAAGGCCTTGTCGAATTTGAGGGGAGATCCTGAACACGAGGGGTTTACTCAAGAAGATGCGAATATTAGTGTGCTGACTTTGATTGAAGTGTTTTCTGGGCTTCCATTGCTGGAGGAGCTTGTTTTGGATGTCTGTAACAATGTTAGGGATAGTGGTCCTGCATTAGAGGTGCTAAATACGAAATGCCCCAAGTTGAGGCACCTAAAGTTGGGGCAGTTTCATGGGATTTCAATGCCGGTTGAGTCGAGGTTGGATGGAGTTGCACTGTGTGAAAGGCTTGAATCCTTGTCGATTATGAATGTGGGTGACTTGGATGATATGGGATTGATTGCCATTGCGCGGGGGTGTTGTAGATTGGCCAAGTTTGAAATTCAGGGCTGCAAGAAGATTACGATGAGAGGAATGAGGACTTTTGTGCATCTGCTACAACGATCATTGGTCGAGGTTAAGATCTCATGCTGCAAAAATCTTGGTGCATCATCTTCTTTGAAAGCATTGGAGCCAATACAGAGTAGGATTCAAAGGCTTCATATAGATTGTGTTTGGGATTGCGCTGAAGATCTTCAACATCTTGACGCAATCGAAGGCAAGTTTGACCTCAACAAATTGGATCAAGGTGAGATGTTATTTCAATCTACAAAATACTTGAGAACCGATTATGGTGATTATGGTGGCAATAGCAAAAGGTGCAAGTACTCGGATGATCTGAATTGCTCTTATGCCGATGTGGATGTCAATGACAATGTCTACTACAACAGGGGTAAGAATTTGTATGATCTGACTTGCTCTTATGACGAGATGGATGTCAATAACAATGGCTATGACAACGGCAATGGATTTGGTGAAAAGACGTGGGATAGTTTGCAATCTCTTTCGCTCTGGATCGATGTAGGTCAGCTTTTGACTCCTCTGGCATCTGCAGGACTCGAGAATTGTCCCAGTCTGGAGGAGATAAGGATCAAGGTTGAAGGAGATTGTAGGGAAATGTCGAAGCCCTCTGAACGTGAATTTGGATTGAGCATCCTTGGGAATTACCTGAATCTATCAAAGATGCATTTGGATTGCGGGGAAATCATTGGCTATGCACACACCGCACCTTCTGGGCAGATGGATTTGAGCCTTTGGGAACGGTTTTATCTCTTTGGTATTGGAAATTTGAGTCTCACGGAACTGGATTACTGGCTCCCACAAGATAGGGATGTTAACCAAAGGAGTCTATCTCTTCCAGCAGCCGGACTACTTCAAGAATGTTTTGACCTTCGGAAGCTTTTTATACATGGGACGGCTCACGAACATTTCATTATGTTTCTACCGAAAATCCCTGGACTAAGAGATGTTCAGTTGAGAGAAGACTATTATCCAGCACCAGAGAGTGATATGAGCACAGAGATGAGGGCAGACTCGTGCAGTCGCTTTGAGGCCGCTCTAAATAGGCGCCAGATTCCTGATTGATGCAAAGGACGTTAAGGAAAACCCAATACCCAAGTCTCGCAACTTTCTTCCAGTTTTCTGTTATTTAGCTTTACCGGCATTTTACAACTTTGAAGATGAAATTTTGTTACATTCCAAATTTGACAATATTAGTCGTGCAATGTGCCTCCTACTAATTCCCAACACGACAGCAGGAAGTCCATTTTTCTTTTATTTCACAAAAAGGGTGATCGTTTTTCCCCATTTGTACTGATGGGGGAACAGGAAAATCACACATAAAGTTGACAATTTGAGCCGGAAATAAATTGTTTGTAAACCTCAACTATGTTATTTTTCTATACAAATGAACAAAGCTGCATTAGGAAAGTGATAACTCGCAGTCTAGTAATCGGGGAAGAATTTCCTCACAACTTGGTCGTCCATCTGGTTCTGCCCAACAATCTGCAACCGCGAGATTATACTGTCATGACCCTAGAACAAATATGAAGTTTCGGTAGTCCTTGCACAATTAGAAGATTCTAAAACACATACCTGCAATTAGCCTACCCAAGGGTCCTTCAGGTATCTCCAACCGCGACCCTTCATTTGCTACGGCATAAACAACCTGAATAGACGACAAGATTTGGAATATTAAGCACTCTTATCAAGAACCATTATATAAAATGCATATACAGAAACGCATGTGTACCCGTTCTGGTGGTATGCCGTCCCATGGTTTATTTAGGGTGCATAGTTCCCACATTATAACTCCAAGGCTGAAAATGTCACATTTTACAGTGAAGGGTTCATTGCGTATAAGTTCTGGAGCCATCCATTCTGGTGTCCCTGCTGATGAGGAGTCCCTCATGGTTGTGTCTGTCATTATCCTTGAGAGCCCAAAGTCGCAGATTTTAACAGTCCAGTGCTTGTTGACAAGGCAATTTGCACTTTTAAGATCGCGGTGGACAATCTTCATGCGATGTATACACATCAAACCTCTAAGTTGCCAACAGAAAACAAACAATGAGTTTATAGTTATCCATCTATACCATGGTTTTCTTTCATTCAAAACACATTCTCACTATTCAATAACTGAAAACATACTAGCTCTTTCAAATTAGACTAGTAAATAATCAATTCGATTTGCAGGAACAAATCAATAGATATTTGAATTTCTCAAGAATACAGTGAGTATTTGTGTCAATGCATTAATTGAAAATGACTCAGGTCGTTTTTGAAGACATGTCATTATGGCAGCGTAGTGAACTACGGATTTTGGCTTTACGGTACAGTTATTTATATGCATGTCATTATATTGAAAATTATAAGTTTTGATAAAATGCATCGTGTACGCAAAACAATTTTAAAGAAGAAAATTATGATTTGTTACGTGTTACTTTAATGTGATATCCAACACATTAAGAAAATGTTAAATCAACGCACTTGAATAGAAGAATTGTATATTCAATATAGCAGAATAACCCCTCATCGGGTTCACTCAAGCAAGCAGTGTGGCATTCAATTGTTTTTTCAGCCAGTCTATTGTGCTAGTTCCTCATGCTCCTTTTGTTCATGCAGAGCCAATTGATATTTTAGAGATTTGGTTCACCATAAAGATCGTTCCCTTGGACAGATTACGGCAATCTAATACGCTTAATGTAATTGCAATTAATTAATTATCGGAGGCCTTTAATTCTGTGGGGAAGGTCTCACCAAATGCAATGATGCAAGTGTATGATCTAAACCATCCTTCACTTTGATTTACCATCTGTTCTTTGTTGGAGTATCAAGAAATCTAAGCCCATTTTCTTAGAAAGATAAACCACTCCGTTCATATAATGTTTTGACTGTACTCTCTGTGCTCAGAATGAAGCCTTACAAATGCAAGGTACCAGCTAAAATTTCACCTAAAGATTGAGGTAAATTTGGAAATCAAATATTGGAGTCGTACTCCAGGAACTATCATTAAAAGGTTGGATTCCCAGGACCAACACAGAGTAGGTGACACATATAGTACACAAGAAAATTCAAGAGCAACAGCACTGTAACTGTCATGTCTCGAAACAGCTGTGAACTATAAATCTTCCAAATTTCCAAGCATTGTCATTTTCACCTGTTGATGTTTTGATTAATGCCTATTCTCAAATTTAGCTCCTGTTTGTCCCCATTTTTTAGAACTCTTTTCTTTTTTCAAACTCATTTTCAACCACACATTTCATAGGATCCACAACTTTTATCGACTGTTGAACCACAAATTTCATCTACTTTTATCAAAATTTACTAAAAATCTGATTTTTATCTTAAACCAAACAAGGGCATAAAACCATTCACCAAAAAGTTTTAAGATAACAAATTTCCAATGATATACTAGGTTTAGCTTATATTCATCAGTTTTTCAATGTTTGAGGTGGTTTGATATATTTCTCTCCTAACTATGTGATGTAACATAGATTCGTCATAATTTCATTTATTGATGGTTTTGGCCTCTACTCAAATATGACTTGATGTAGTAGCTAATAATCTAGTTGCTACTGAGCTTCTTGTAGGTATTGAAGTGAAATCAACAAGCGGCGAAAAAGGATTCATGTATCTAATCCAAATTTATTAGGAACAAAATTTTGTTATCTTCAATGATCACCATCCTTTATACAACTTAAACTTGTGAGTCAAGAGTCTTACCTTATCCTACACTTTAAATTTACTATACTCCCCCAACCTCATGTTTTCTGTCTCTTGAATTATGTCATCTCCCAATAATGAACACGCACTCCCATCTAGATGATGCAAGAATTGTCCACTGTGTTAGTAATTTAATATTGAGGAAAAAAGGGTGTCCATATGTTCAAAGTCATTCCAAAAAAAATGCGTTAGAAAGCGACTGGGAAGTCCTTAATTGTACTCTCTATACAGTCGCACCAAATTTTTGCCCTGTCCTCTATTTTTTTGCCAAGAGGATGTGTGAAAACAAGATGGAGAGAGTATCATTTAGGTCTTGGTAGCATATGATTTTGACATAATTAACAATTATACAATAATCCAAGAAATCATCACTGGAATATAGTTTTTGATGTGTCAAAAAGTTTTAACTAACCTGCATATGTCACGCAGCATTTTAATTCTCCTCCGCCAACTCAGCTTATTCTTCTGACCACTCAGATGAATCAAATAATACAGTGATCCCATTTCCATGTATTCAGTGACCATTGACAGTTGTGGAGGTCTTGTGCAGGCACCAAGAAATAATATGACTGCAAGAAAAGCAAAAGTTAGATTGTAAACATTTAGTTTTGAATATAACCAATGACTGATTCACCAACAATCTAACTAGAAAACATGTAAATACTAAGCGCCACTCTCCACGTAGAAATATAACTATGAATTACATAAAAATATTTTTCAAAGGTACATATAACATAAACAAAAATAAGTTTGTTCCAACTTTCAAGTAAACATGGTTGAACACGTGATGGTATTTGTAATACTATAAATACAGGTAACTTCATTATTTTTTTCCATGGAGTTGCATTCTTTGAGATCTTTTTTGAATTTCATTTATTTCAATGATAGAGAAAGGTTGACACATTAAAAATAGATATTTGACAAAACATTTTCAATTGCCAATGAGGCTTAGCTAAAGTGGTAAGCATTAAGTCCCAGCAACCACAAAATCCAGGTTCATACAAAACATGAAAAGTTCATAGGTTCTAAAACAATCAAGAAGATTTTTGGTCAAAAGAAAGAGCGCCTGGTGATTATAGTGAATAATTTTCTGACTTTTCTTAAAGTTTATATGCCAAGGGTATCTCGGTGGTTTTCCAGATTTGCAGTAATTCTAGATGTGTCTTGACTTGGGATTTTATTCTTATGCAAGTTTCATGTGGAACCCTATAAGTATCTAGGTTCAGCTTAGTATAAAACTGTTAGCCAGTTCCGACTTTAAAATCCGATTCCTTCTCATGGAGAGTTCTTCAAAGACCATAATTACTCGTGTAATCTCATTGTCTTCAACGGGGTGGATCATTAAGGAGATGTGGCAGGCCCTTGTAAGGGTAAAGATCTCTCCTGACTACCCTTTCTACTATTTCCTTTTGTTTTCTCCTTTCATTCTTCTTACTCTATGCTTCTACAGTTCTGAATTCACCACAGCTATATTCAGACTTTTCTACCTTCTCCCTTCATTATTATAGCATACCCAGAATAAAGAAAAGAAGTACCTGCAGAACGGGGCAGTGAGGCTCACCAAGTAGACAGCAAGTAACAGCTTCTCAGCCACCTAACCTTATCAAAGCACTAGTAAGCCCTTCTTATTTAATAATAGTTAATATCACCCCTTCCATAACATCTTAAACCAATCAATGGAAAATACTCTGAAGTTACGGCAATGGTACTGTTTATCTAACCCTGTTCAGCCACCAGAACTTCCTTTCAGGCTCTAATTTCGAGCCCCAATCCTTGCCGATCAATTACCTATCCTGAACCTATAAATTACGTATGTTCTCTCCTTTATGGCCCATAAACAAGACCCCGAGCCACTGAAATTTCTAATCTTCAGCACTCTACTGTCAGATTTGGTTGATCAAAAAAGTGATTTCTGGCACCTGTTCTACATCAACATTGAAGTCCGCCTATCGGAAGTTCATTAGGGTTGATTTTTTCTGCAACTTGGAGTTTCAATTTTTTGGTAACCACTCTAATTTGGGATTATGCTTTTATTATTTGTAATCCATGCAAAAATATGGAACAAACATCACCATTTCGCTCAAAAGCATGAGAAAAACATAATGTGTATTTAGATTTACAATCACCAATTAGAAATATTATATATTTGTCGATTTAAAGTGATCCATATTAACCTTCTCACAAATATGTCCGACACTAAAGGCAGGTTGATATATTGGTCAAAAATATTACCCAAAATTGATCTTTTGGAGTAACTTAACATACATCTTAATACTAATTTTTCTGATCGAATAACTATTATATAATGATGTCAAGATTATATTGCAAATATGAATATGAGTTTTTCAAACCAATAGTTTTCAGTTTTTCAGGACTATGACCTGCAATGTAGGTGTATTAAAATAAGCTAGAAAAAAAAAGCTTGGAATTCAAGAAAAGCAGGAAAGAGAAGTACCGTTTGGGTGCCGAAGGCGACTGCAGAAAAATAAATGAAACCAGATAAAACTGAAATGTTAGAATGATATACCAGAAGAGAATAAAGAAAAACAAAGAATGATGCATCAAACAGGATAATACCTGAGAATGGATATTTCTTTGCAAAAATCTTCCATGTTTTCAGCAGTGAGGTCTTGCTCCAAAAAGACTTTAATAGCAACCTCTGTTCCATTCCAAACACCACGAAAAACTTCCCCAAAAAACCCTGGATATGTAATCCCATAAATTGAACATTAATTGCCAACACTGAAAATCAACAATAGATGACTCAACAGCAATGTACTAGTAAATGAAAAAATAAAATTGGATTGACTTTCATTGTTTAGAAAAACTATTTGAGACTTACGCCTAGCCTAGAGGTAGAACCCCTTAGTACCTGATGAAACCTTTTCAAAAACTATTGATGTCATATGAATTTAGGCCCAACTCAACACCTCATATCTCTTCATGCCCATTATTCATTGAGATAGACTAAAAATTGTACAACATACAGAAGTGTAGTTGGAGATCGACTCCGCAGATCAAATTCAAGTATTTCTTCTACTTCTGTTTCCTATTTTTGATTTCACCTTTTGTGTTGAAAGTAATTCGACTTGTCTAACAAATTCTCTTCACCTCTATAATTCTATGCGAAGAATGGCATCACTGCAGTAATTACACGAAAAATTGTAAACCTGAACTCCTTTTATGGTCTGCTTCAATCTCAAAGCATGTGGTCAAGTAAAAAGGGAATCTGGCAATAAACTTTCAGAGAATAATAGACATAATTATTTCTGCAACTTTTTTTCTTTTAACAATTAAACGCCTGGTCCTGCTGCAACTCTCTCTTCTTTCCTCTCTAATAAAATACAACAAGTCAACAACAGTAATACTATTGGTAATACTTACCAATCCCAACGCGAGTGCCAACAGTTAACTCCGAAAAATCAATATTCCATTCTTCAAATGGCAGCAAAGGCTTGTTCTGGAACATAGGTAGTCCCAGTACTCTGTTCCATGCTGAAACCATTTCTTCTTTTACCTTGTGAGTCCCTATTCTATCTGAAGTCGGACTGCTAAGTTCATGAGGAGATGAAGGTAACGACATTGCCTTCTGAGAGTTGTTTTGCCTTCGAGGAGAATACAAGGAAGACCTTCCACCAGACATGTTATCCTGATCAGGAAGGTGGATAATGGCATATGAGCAAGAACATAGTTCTTGACGATTATGTACGAATCCAAGGTTTTGAGCTATTGGATTAAAGGTGCAGTGAACAGGTGTGCCATATAAAGACATTAGCATACAATAAGAAATTAAAAAAACTGAATATGTATTAGTATTTTAAAACTTGTTTAGTGAATCAAGCAATTGACCAGGTGCTTATGAAGAAGGTCCAGAATACACAATATATTAGATCTAACACTCAATGCCCTTGTTTGGAATTCTATGTTTAAAATGATTACCTCGTTCAGAAACCCATTTTCTTTTCATGACTTAATTTAACAAACCATACTATAGAAAGCAAGAGGCTTAAGGGACTAACAGCCTTCGAAGATGCAATTCCATGAATGGATTGAAATTGAATTCTCAGTTGAACTTCAAATAAGTTAAGAAACACAGTGATATAACAAACAGCAATAAAGGTGTTGATCCGAGAGCTGACGAACCCTTGCTAAAATAGAAAGCAAAAGGCATATGGAACTATGCATCTTTACCGTTCTATGAATGGATTGAAATTGAATTCTCAGTTGAACTTCAATTGTGATAAGAAACACAATGACAAAGAAAAAAGCTAAAAAAGGTGTTGATCCGAGTGCAGATGAACCATGCTTTGAATTCTCAGTTGAACTTCAATTGTGATAAGAAACACAATGACAAAGAAAAAAGCTAAAAAAGGTGTTCATCCGAGTGCAGATGAACGATGCTTCAACTCTCTCTCTCTCTCTCTCTCTATATATATATATATATATATTAAATCATACCACTACTGATTCATGTTTTAAAAAGACAAGGATAAATGTAAAAGAATGCTTTTAAAAATTCACAAGCAATACGAGGAGAGTAGCCGTAATAAGTTTTATTCCTCTATTGTATAGTTAACCCCATTAGCATTATTACAGGAGATATATTAGGACATAAATAGAGGAGAAATGTTAGGAACTTGTTAGGTTTTGTTTTTTAATATATTTGCCTGCTGTAGCCTCAGAGATCATCAATGAATATATGAAATTTCACAACAATTAATCAGAAAGGAATTTGGAGTATTAGAGCTGAACTTCAGTTCTATGATAACTAAACAAAGCCCCAGATAGATATAGAATTTGAAGCCAATGAATCAAAATATACACACATATAGCTCATATTGATCAAATGTGAAGAAAAACAATATAACCTATAAATGTCTATTACAATTTGACTGTTAGACAATAGAAAATTACACTTGATATTATAACTACATGCAATCAATTACCATGATGCTCGGACTTGGGTACGGGTATATATCTAAGTATCGTATATTTTATTTTCTAAAATGCAGGATGTGAGGACTTGGCTGAGAATGGTCCAAATTTCGGACACGAGTATATGGATGCGTTTTTCAAACTTCAACTTTTATACTAATCCAAAATGTCACTTTGAATAGAACAAAATCAATTATTCACAAAGAAGGAAATGAGTATTGAAAAGTGGCTAAGACGAATAAAATAGAATTTCGGGGTTTAGTTTTCAGTTATCAAAATTACTAAATGTTATATAAAATAGAAAATGAGGGTCTTGATTGCAATTTGGACTTAATGGAGCACTAAGTAGCACTATATGGTACTCATTTTCATTTTATAATAACAAAACTCTAAACCAATGATACAGAGAGAGAAGGAAATAAAAAGAAGAAAATGGAATGAAAAGAGAAAGAAGAAGAAAAAGAAGGGAAAACCTAGCGCCGTCGCTTTTCTCCACCTTCTCGGCGGAGACGCTAGGTTTATAGAGAGCAAAAAGGGGAAAGAAGAAAAGGAAAAGAAAGAAAGAAGAAGAAACAAAAACGACGAAGTGTCTGGTTGAAATTTGGAGGATCCGACACATATCCTATACACATATCGTATCGTGTCCGACACAGGTACTCCGACTATTTCGAAGAGTCCGAGCATCAAAGATCAGTTACCGATACCACAACATAGGATATACAAAAAGAAAAAAGAAAAGAAAAGAAGCTCAACAGAAAATAGAAATATCATCACAAACACTATCAAAAGTCAGTACAAAAGCGAAAGAAACGGAGAGCACAATGTTAAAGAAAACATACATCTTTTTGCTGATCTGTGCCGTGTTGGTCAGTTGAACCAAAGGAATACGAGCTAGTTTCCTGTTGTTCTCTTAAGACACGATTCTGCTTAATTGATTCATTCATTGCTCGTACAGCCCTAAATTTATTCATAATGATTTTAACAAGTGAGAAAGGAACAACGTAATCTGCAGGAAGTTACATGGAGAGTAGCTGGATCGTGAACGATAAATACAATAACAAGTATGTTCTAGATGAAATGAACTGAGCTGGGCTTCTGATATAATTTGATTATTATAAAAATATTTGGAGTTATTTTTTTATCAACTATGCCTGATTCAGTTTCATGCTTTTTATGAACTGAGCTTGACTTATTTTAGGTCACAAGCTTCACACAAGACAAGGGCGGGACAGAGAGTCAAAGCAACATACCAATATTAAAAGAACATGGACATTACATATCTATCAGACAAAGAAACAGAGCTCACAAAATAATAATTCTGCAGTCATCAACTCAAACATAAAGTAACATACCAATTAATCGCCCTAATCTACTGTCATAAAGTAACATGGTAAAGCTAGCAGCAAGGAAACATTAACCATGGGCACATTTAAGAGCTCACAAAATAATAATTCTGCAGTCATCAACTCACACAAAAAGTAACATGCCAATTAATCTCCCTAATCTACTGTCATAACTCATAAAGTAACATGGTAAAGATAGCAGCAAGGAAACATTAACCACGGGCACATTTAAGAATCAACAAAATTATCTCTACAAACTATCATTCAACTAAAATTTAAGAGATGCTGATAAATTATCTGTAATATAACATGCCAATGAATTGTATAATCTACTGTTTCAGCATGGAAAATCCACTGTTTCGCAAATTGATGCAAAATAGCTTCAAATGGCACTCAATAGCATTTCTTATTTGCAATTTGGAGAAAGCCTTTATAGCCTCTCAAGAAGTTTTTCCCTTTCTTCCACCTATTATTTTTTTTAACAGAGAGTAATATCCTTTGTATAGGACTTCATTAAAAGGAAAAGAAACAATTCAAATGTGGTAATAAGAGAGCATGTTTGTAAGAAAAAAATATTAACCTTACGATGTCATCACCAATTTCCGGAGTCAGGCTTATACTTCTCCTCCTTGTTCTCCGTGTATCTGGTGTTGATGCACCTTCTGACCTGGTACAAATTTCAACTTCTAAATCTATAAAAACCAAGGAGTTCAAAAGGATCGACAATTAAATAAACTAAGCTGTTTATTAGGCATTCATTTCTTAAAACAAGAAGCTCCACTAACAAGAACAAGAAAATTCTGGACTAGCACGTGAACATGGTCTAGAATATGCAAAATCAATATTAGAGTATAGTTTGCATATTTTTGTCATTCAGTTCAAGTAAAGAGTACATCAAAAGCACCTCATCTGTCTCACTGGTGGAGTCAATGATAATTAAATCTTAGCCTCTAATTAGTTTTTTATAAAAATCAGATTTTTAGTAGATTTTAATAAAAGCTAACGAAATGTGTGGTTAAAAAGTTGATAAAAGTTATGTGTGAATGAAAATGAGTCGGGGAAAAAATTAGTTTTAAAAAATTGGGCCAAACAGAGGCTTAGTAACATTGGGTGGATAAAGATTGTATTAAGATTAGAGAACATACGAGTTTGTCAAATTACGTCATATCACTTGTATAAGAAATCCTTATCAGCTTTTAATAGTTTCAGGTAGTCAGATTTTATACTTCATAGTTTCTTATGTCAAACATGGATGCTGGTAGAATCAGAAGAGGCCAACAGTCCATTATTGCCTAATATGTATTAAAAACTCGATGAGAGATATTTTTTTGGGAAAAATCACGAAATACTGCAGCACTCGTTGTCCCTTTTGCTTCTCTCCTCATTGTAAAGCAAAGAGAACTTAATATTCTAGCACCCTTTTTCTGGTATCTCCTCTTTCCTTTTAAAACTTATTATCTCCTCTGTTTTCCATTTATCTGCAATTTATCAGCGTTATTAGATGTCACATGGTCACCCTTAATAAACCCTATAAAGCCCTTGAATATGTCAATTATGGTAGTTTTAAAAAGCAGGGGAAAAAAAAATCAACATGCAATTTATTGAGAAGCAACCACGTGACAAGTTGCCTTATTCAACATATAACCCTTGTTCATATAAAATGCTTATCTAACAGAGAAATTTACTTAAAATGAATCTGTTGAAGCGCCATAAGGAACACAGCTAACATATAGACAGTAAGTAAACACCAGCAAATCAACAAAATTTTACATTTCACTCTGGAATTAGAAAAAAACAAGGACACAATGAGCTCAAGCCAGAATCTTAAAGGTGTTCCTGTTTTACTCCATAGACCACAGGAAAGGACAATGGGGAATTTCCTTCATACCGATGCTAAAACACAACTGCGACAAAATCTTCAAGCAATTTCATATGACAAAATCCAGCCCAAGCACAACAGACACAATTATAACTTTCCAGTGGACACCATTCCTTACAAAAAAGCAAATAGGAATTTTGCATACGAAATTAATAATCAAGGTACTCGAATGGCACCTCTGGCACAAATCCAAGACATTTCTTTGTTTTACACGAGAAAAATTTCCTAATTGCTTGGATTGGTAATATTTGACAGTGATCGTTATACTATTTCCAGCGATTCAATGAAAATCTGGGTAGCATGCAATGTTAAACACATCATTAACAAATTCAAGAAAATACGAAGTATATATTTTATAAGAGAATTGTAATACATTTTATACATAATATCAATATCTCATTTTTGTCCTGCATTATTGTGCCCCGCAAGGAGCCTACACAGTTCCACCAAAAGAGTCACCCAGATATTTAGGAATGTAACCCCAAGTATAGAATTATGATGATAGTCGTCGTTAGACAAACTTTATCATCTATAAACTGCAATTGTCACTTACACTCAAGGAAGAGTATTTTAAACAATTACAGGTCAAATAAATCAAGTTGTAAAATACTACATGTCCAGCATATGTTACTGAATTATTAACAACACTAAGGACTCAAAAGGCCAATCGTCCTTTAGTTCCCTAATCAATACCTACTGATTGCCCTTCTTCTGAAATGAAATAAGAAAACAGGAAAATATAAATAACAAGTATTCTCTTTTATTTTCCATATCATATAAAACATATTTGAAACAGGTCGGAACTGTCTTTAAAATTCTAGACCAGCAAAATAAGGGAACATTTTTCTTGGTCTCGAATCAACCTCTAAAATCAACTGACCAGCAAAATAAGGTGACATCTTCGATGAACTTTGGCAAAGGGCTTTATTCATACAAGAAGAAATGTTTGATATAAACTTGCCATGCACTATGATTTAATTGATATAATAGCTAAAGAGTGGTGTTGATGATCCACCACTTATCAGATTGGTGAATGTCAAAATACAAAGTATAGAGGAAGAATCAATTTTAAGATTCAAAACCAGATGCACCAGTCAAGAAATAATTTCAAACCCCAGGAAATAAATAACAAGATAATAACAAAAGTATGCACCTTGATGTAGTTATGTCATTAGAATAATCTCTGAAAGATTTGCTATCTCCACTAAGCATGGATCGACCACGTGTGTGAAATGAAGGATGCTCCGGACTGAAAATTCCGACACAGTTTAGAAGTTTAATATGGATTTCAACCTAATATCCTTCCTTTATAACTTTTCAAATGAAAGTTTCGGGCATTGAAGATCATAGTTACCATAGAGAAGTAAGAGCTATATAAGGAAGGTTCAAACGACTCATCATAGTGTTCATTATTGTATAGTACATATATTTAAAGAAGAATTTATTAGAAATAAGTTACAATATCCAAGTACAAAACAAGGAAATAAAATGGGAAAGTATCTATTCAACTGCAGTATATGCGGTGGAAATACATAAACTTATTTTACTTAATTATAGGTGTTCTCCAAAAAATAATTACTTTTGTTTTTCTATATACCATCACGCCACGTGTCAGTAAAAGAATAATTTAGCTAACATGCCATTTCCTTAAGAAGTTACAAGTGATATTGATTGGTATTGTTAAGTTCTTTTAAAGAGGATATAAGAAGGCAATCCGATAAGTCTGATCTGAGAAAATGATTTTCAGAATAAATATCACCATTATTATGTTAGTGAGATATATATCCAGAAACTACTAGTATTTTCTAGTTTCTTTTCCTATCTACCAAAGCAATCCTTATTTATTTGTTCAATAGTTCAAACATAAACATTTAAAAAATACAATTTGTCTGTTGCTTTTTCTGTTAATGGCCTGTTGTGGCTGCTAACTATTTAGTTGCTTAAGATCTTCAGTAAATCAGCAAGAAACAAAAGGGAGTGACGACAAAGGATTCAAATAACCAATTTCCATTTGTTTGGAATAAGGCTTACTTCGTTGTTGTCAGTGTCTTTCTATTTCACAGTTCAAGTAAATTATAGCAAGCTGGGCCAGTGATGTTATTTGCCAGAAATGAGCCAACAATCCTATCGTACACAAACTTATGATCTTGTTCTATAAGAATGTTTGACACCTCTTATATCTACAGTGAATTCTTATTCACAAGTATCCAGTCTCAATCATTACTTGGACATCATCTTATGTAGAGGTGCACCCTTCATTGATACAAGTATTAACATAAGAGTATCTAAGTAATTTTTTGCACAATGTTTGGCCAAGAAATAAGAATTCCTGCAAAATGGTACCCATGGCTTGCCTATTATTAATGGTATAACCTGATGACTCCTAGGAAATGAAATGATGCTCAAAATTATGCATTAAGGAAACTAGAACTTGTGGAGGCGGTGAACAGTGATGCTCATCTGTGATTTGGAAAGTATTCATCTTATCTCAAATGGAAACAAGGAAATATATTTGCACCAAGGTTTCATTTTTTAAATTATAAAACTTCAGAAATTAAGATATGAAGTTCTAGAACTGAATTCAATTTAAGCTGCACCATAAAAACACAGTCTGGGCTATCAAGAAAAACCTTGAACTGGCAGTCTTGTGTTCAGGAATGATCTGCCTCCGGCCCCTTCGCGAAAATGTAGCAGCAATAT
Organism: Fraxinus cuspidata; assembly: GCA_903798385.1. Lineage (NCBI taxonomy): Eukaryota > Viridiplantae > Streptophyta > Magnoliopsida > Lamiales > Oleaceae > Fraxinus > Fraxinus cuspidata. The sequence goes on along the minus strand of CAIGRP010021549.1, from coordinate 10,807 downwards.
TAGGTTCGCTGTGTGGTAAGCTGAAACAACAATTTATATCGGTAAGATAGCTTCTTCAAAGAGAAATTGCAAGTGAAAAGCAAGCATATTCCGAGGAATAAACCAAAATATAATGAATAGCATTATTAGTACTTCAGTTTTCTATCAACGGAGTTCGATCGCAACATCATATTCCTCAATGAAGGCCCAGCTGCATTTGAAGATGCTTCAAATCTATGCTGATATAGGAGGCCATCTTCTTTCTCAGCACTGTATAATCAAAAAGTTTCAATAAATACCAAAAATTACAGAAAGACATCAATTGAGCTGATTTTTTCTGATCTACAAAGATCATTCCTACCAAAAAGGGAAATCTTTATTTCTACAATTATTGAGTTACAATTTCAGATGGGAACCCTAATGGTTACACAGTGTTTGAATGAAAAAAGATATGCTAACCTCTCAGGATCAACTGTCTCTGATACCCCATATAGAGGACTGTTTGGTCCCATCGGAGAATCACAAGACTCATTTTCTGCTGAATCACTCTCCCCGGCAGCAGATATGTGAGTCATAAAGATAGCCTTGGTTGATCGTGGGATCAGCTGGCCAGGAAACCGCATGAGATCAACTAATAGTTCGATAGAATTCAGCACAACTAAGACAGACATATGTTTGCATGAATCGACACACTCAGAATCTCCTTCAGTAGGCAAACCCTGATAAGGAAAACCAATATGTACATCCAATGAGATAGAACAAAACTGAAAAGGACATGAGTAGGAAGGCCTCGAAAGCTCACTAGAAGAATCCCCAATGGTAGAAACGTGATAATAACAGGGGGAATAAATGAATAAGTAGAAGTACAATTTCCCAGAAAATAGTAAAGCTTACCACCACTAGCGTATTTTCAAGTCCCACAGTATCTGCAAGAACTTTAAACAATATTGCTCGAGGTCTGCATGAACCATGCTTTATTTGGCCCAGCATTTGCACCCCTTGATTTTCAGATATATGAGAGGTGTCCTCAAGAACAGCTTTCTTTGGACTTAGTTCTGAATTTGGCCGTCCATAAACATCAGACACCTATTCAATAAATCAGAAATATAAAAGATCCATGAGCAATACTATAACCAAATGACAATCAACACAGTATGGAGAAGTGACTAATTAATTAACTGCGAATGCAAGTAAAAAGCATTCCACTAAATACTAAGAACCATCCACAAAACTTTTGCCTGTCCTCCCCATCAATGTCTTTCCAGCCCTGCATATAATGCAAGAGCTGAACTTCTATGGTGTGGATCGCAAGAGCAAGCACACATTACAAGTAAAGATATACAGGCTACAAAAGACAATAGTTCATGTTCTAAACTGCTATAGAATGGGAAAAATATCTATTTTATTATAAAAAAAAGAAAGTCTATACTTTTAATGGGCAGTTATGCCACCAAATAATGGACTCCCTATTATGTGCATGAGAAAGACAAATTAACACTCTTTTTTCTCAAGTTGATCTGTATGGCTTCTTGGTAAATTGCAGAAATTTCTATCACGTTCATATTTGTCAATATTTATTGATCCAGTTTCCTTAAATCAATTAAGGGATACCCAATGCAAACTACCACATCATGGAAGTTCAATAAAGACCAACCTCCAATTAGAGAAGACAAGTGGAAAAAATGAGTTCCATGACAAGAAAGCATAAATTATAGAACGACATCACTTGTCTAACTGTGTGTTTGTCTCCTATGTTTCTTTTCCTCGAGATAAAAGATGAATTGGGAGTCCATAAAGAGCATATCAAGATGTTTCCCCACCGTGTTAGGTCCTTCTCAAGTTTAAATTATTTTTGTTAATTCTGTTATTACTGAAGTTAATTGGAGTCACTAGAGCATTTTACAGTGTATCTCTCTCTCCATTCTCATGAGTGCGTGTTTGCTTTTAGGCAGCAAAAACATGGTTACAATAATGCATGCAGTATTGAAGAGAATTCTCTCAATAAGAGAACCTAGTTTCCAATCAAATTTGTTCAGAAGTAACCCTTAAAAAAGGTACTCAAATTTTGAGTAAAGAACTTGGACTTAGCAATATGTAACAAAGACATCAACGGAATCATAATAATAATAATAATAATAATAACAACAAATTTATAATGCAATTGCAAATGAAATATATAATCAGATTAAGAAAATCAAATGAATGCTCACCAACACAGCAATCTTTTTAATCATAGCTGCAGGATTCGCATTCAAGCCCTTGACAAGAGCCACAATTAGCTGCTTAACATTGGAAAGTTTCTTATCTTTCACTGCATCCACAAGAATGACCTCGGCTCTCAAACCCCTAAGCTCCAAAGCATGAAGCTCCTCCAGAGTAGGTATATCTTCATACAGTTCCTTGAGCTTTTTATCCTGTCAATGATGACATTATTAGCAAAGTGCCTCTTGAATAGAAAAAGAATAAAGCCAGCAAGACAGAATCTGACAAAATCATCAGCAAAAAATATAGACCACAAATTATTGCTGAATCAACTGAATATATGATAGAAATTATAGGTTCTTTCTACAGTGCAGCTATGTAAAAGATTGGGAACTATGCAAAAATATAAAATGTCTTGCAATCATAAAAAATGTCATCCATTTATCATAGAAACTAAATTCAGCATTCCTCTCTGAGAACTGTGCTCTGTCCCCAACTTTTGAATATGGGATGTTCAACCTTAAATGGCATCTTAATACAAAAGAAAATAATTCCAATTTGATGTTCCAATTTACCCTTTGAAGAGTAGCACAAAAAAATAATTGCAAAGGAAACAGGTCAACGTTTTCTTGTTTTCTCGTCCTTTCATGGACCTGATGGCTGTTCCTCGTCATTCGTCAATATCCCACCCATTTCCACCGCTGACTTTTTATGTTTAAAAGAAGATCAATAAGGTCTGATGTTTTCATCTTGGGCTGAAACATTGATTAAACCTCGAATTTAATAGGGTTGAAGTGAACCTGTTAATTATGCATATATTATATATGATTCATCTATTTGTTAAATCTTATTTCTAGCAGGACGGGAGGGGTGTTCAACTTGAGTAGGAAAGGAATGGAGATATCTACTCAAGAACTACGACCTCTGTCTTCTCAAACTGGCAAATTTATGTTCGACTACAGTCTTACTCGCCCATTAATAAAATGACAAAAAGGGAACAACAAAGTGAAGAAACAGGCCATCCATGTAACTTGAGGTTCCCAACTTTAGGTTCTCTACTTTTAGCCAAAGCAACATATTGTGGTAGGTTGTTAATTTTTTCATGTCTACATTCTATTTGATGAAAATTAGTGAAAAAAGCCTATTTTTCTTATTCCTCTAACGGGAAACAACAGTGAGAAAGGAAATAAGTTGCTAGCAATTTATTATTCATTTTAATTATCCGAGGTAAACAATGATCAGTTAATCAGTCAGAGAAGACCAGGGCTATGCAACTGCACAGTACTTAATATGACAGGAATAAGGTTTTAATGATGCCAAACATAATTTACTCCCTTGTTTGGTCCTCAATATTTCCAAAATACATTTTTCTCTCTCATTTTTAACCACATTGTTCAATAAAATAATATTACACGCAAATTCAAAACTTTTCCTTATTTTTTAATCACACATTATCCATCAAAATACTATTCTATAATGCATCTTGGAGAAAAAATGGGGCTTAAACAGGCTCTATGCACACAATGATCCCATACAAGTTGAAAGTGAACTCTTCTAACAGTACTTCAAACTATTGGTCAATGTTAAATCATGACAATAATATGTTGAAAATTTGAAAAGGTCAAGTTGGACTTAAATAGCCACTCCACTATCTATATTTCTATCATGTTCAATTGATCCAAGAACTCTTCATGCTCATGCATTTGTGAAATGCGGTGCATAGGATACATATTGGTACTAGATACTGCATTAGCATTCGTTTGTCCTATCAAGCAACTTGAAAAAAATCCATGTCTCATAATGATTCAGAACTACTTTCTTCAAATAAATACATCTAAAATGGAAATCCAATTCTATGTTCAAGGTAAGGCATATTTCCATTCAGTTGTTACTTCAAATGAAGTTTGCAAATCCTATCCGAACTGGAAGACCATTTTCAGATCTTCAACAGGTTTGATGGTTGAGTGTATTACTGCACTTTAACAGCATAGAAGAACAGATTTAACACCATTGAGTGTCTAACAAAATTTATTTAGTCAACAACTATCTCCAACAGTCAAAATAGTGACACGTTTGGAGTGAGCATTAAGCAAGAAGCATCATCTGCATAATATTCTCCACTTTCTTTTGTGGCAAGAAGTAGCATTTAAAGATGCCGGAGCAAACTGATCTAACTTTGGCTAATGGGGAAATAACTAGTTCAGACTCTCAACAAAATCGAAAGAAGTAAATCATAAAAGAAAATATATTAGATATAATATGCTAAACCTAGAGATATTAGTTTAGGCGCTCACAGGAACAACACAGTAGAAACCATTTGGAATTGGTTCAGAAAGTATTCCGGTGCTCCAAAGAATCTGTGATGCCGTCTTATATGACAACCGATCATCTTTCACATTGTAGGAGGGTTCTTTATTTCTCAGAATTTCTTCTTTAGAATCCAAGGAGACAGATCCAAATTTTTCAAGGAAATCTAAAGACCTCCACTTAGCAACGTGGTGCCTGTGCTCTGATGCAGCATCATCTCGTGTATTCTCCATGTTCATAAATCTTGAGATGCAATACCATCTCGTTTAAACCTTTTACCCCATAAAAGCATTTATACGCTACACATATTCTTAAAGACACGAACTCGTTGATATATAAACTTCTTTTACTCCGACTTCCATAAGCTGGAGGTGTACCTGAAAAGTGGAAAAAAGTGTTCCCACCGTCAATAAGTATATCCATAATTCAAGATGATCAAATATTTTTAAAAAGGCATGCTCAAAAAGCAGAATGACAGGAAAAGGATAAGTTTAAAAGTACAACAATAAAAGGTCCAAATAGCTGACAGAATCCACATTAAAACTACACAGTATATGATGAAAAAAAAAAGAGATGTAGCAAAAAACAAGCCCCCACGAGAACGCACACATAACTGAAAAAGAAAAGGAAACATAAAATAACAAAACAAGAAAGAAAAAAAAGTTGGAAGAATAAAAAACCTTGAAAAGGTGAAAGATAAACAGGGAATTGCAACTAAACTTCTAAAAGAAGAAACAAATTTTTCATTAGAAATGAGACAAATAGAAACCCACAAACTCCATCCAGTGCAGATGACTTTGTACATAAACAATTCAGAGTTGATAAGTAGTCCATAAAAACACTAGCTTTGTGATCTACCAGATAAACTGAAACTCTGTGCTTTTCTTATGGTTCTGATCAGTCAGCATAGGCCACTTGCGATGCGGGCAATAAAAAGCTCTAAGCAAGATCAAAGGAAGAATTTTTCTAGCAATGCAGGATTCTTTGAAAATATTTTACAGCCCAAGAACCTTTGTAAACCTTTAGTATCCAAAAGCAAATTAAGTACTAACAAAACGAACTTATATTGAAAGCTCTCCACCTTAAAAGCTCAAATCTTTGTTTGCCTCCTCGTACACTTAACCGATTACACAGATTTTGATTATATTGCCGACAAAAAAACTATTTTAATTTATAAGTAAACTGACTCGTTTATAAAACATATAACTTGCTGATGAAGTATATCCAGAAAGGAAAAGACGAGCTGTTCAATTCTAAAATTGTTAAAAACCTTGGAAAAAATAATTTTTAAGCCTTTTAAGCATTAGAAGGAATAATATACACTCAAGAATACGAAGTGAGCACGAATATAGAACCACAAGACACATAAAAGGCCAAAAGGAGAGAACAAAAGTAGTAAACAAACCATTCTCCTCTTAATTGTAATTCTAATGTTGAAGTAGTTTTCATGTAGTCCATAACAAGCTTCCTCCTGTAAACTTTAATCGAAATATTGGAAGAAGGGAGAGTAGAGAGAATTTGAGCTTGGCATGAAATGTACTGTCAACGCAAAAATTTCTTCGGGACTTCTAGATTTTTATTCTCAATTTTTTCTGGAAATGGAAAAGTCTGCTCCCAGTGTATTCATTGAACAGAATGGAAGAAACTATTTACAGAGAGCCTGACGCCACCAGTTTGTCTGAACCATGATTCTTAAGAGGAATGGAAGAAAAGTGCACTTCATAACTCTATAACTCTACAAGATACAAAATCAAGCATCCAATAATCCCCAGAAGATTGCACAACCCTCAAATGATTTATAATTGAATTCCCTCAGTACAATTCATGTTTCAAATAGTGCTACTCTCCAAGCTCTGTTGTCTGTGGATCTTCGACCACTAGACATCCAACAACCTAAAATTCTAGTGGTGGTTGTTGGCATGGCACACAGATTCCCTAGAAAAGAAAAACATTAAACAACAGTACAACACAACTCTGTTTGTACCCAACAAAGCCGTATATGGTCATCTTTTCACGTGTTACTTGTACTGGTATTTAAATTTTCTCTTCAGTGACCGACATTATCCGCGTAAGAAGATCCGTAGGATACAAATGAGCCCCTAAGACTCGCTACTAACCATATACCTTCTCTATCACCAGAACCAACAATGTGAAGCTTCAGCGTGTCCTGCACAGCTAACAATGTAATAGTACATGCCACGTAGATATCATATCTGGATTTCAAACTAGCTTTTTTACTACATCAATCTAACAGTCTAGCTTCTTTGAATTTTGAAATATCAAAGCCATAATTTCTCAGCAGTAACTCCTCAAAAACTGTGGCACGTAAATGACTCGGATATTCACGGTCATGAGGCATAATCAGTACTAGAATGATCAATCCAAACAGCAATGCTGAATTTCCTGGCCAAAATTCTTACTGTTAGCCTCTCAAATAACTCAGTTTACCGGTGTACAATCTCATTGGCAGCAACTAATTCACTAAACACAAATACAGCTAAAATTCTTTATTCAAATATTCACATACATTTTTAGAAACAAAATTATATCACTGCATAACAAATTCCACTGGCAAACATCATATTAAACAAATGTAGGATCACTCGCAAAAAAATCTACAACTACAATTCAATGTCCACTGTCCAGGTCATGCACCACATAAAAATCAAAACACAACACGAAATTTCTCGAATCTAATTTCCAGACATTCAAGTACACCTACCACTGCTCAAAAATCAACAATTCAATCACTTCTCTTCATTCATTTTCTTACATGCAAGCTCCTATCACTAAAAATAATCTAGTCTCCAAAAATTAACTGTAAAATATCAAAAAAAAAAAACCAAAGCATTCAAATAAAATAAACATATAAAATCATTAAATTACACAGGTTAAGCGTGATCGAGGAGCTCACCAGCAACAGATCTTAGTAAGGAGAAACACGTCACATTTGAATCCTCGGAGTTTCCGCTACCAAATTTCGCCCGTCTAAATCGAAGATTTGAAATCAAAAAAGATTATTAGTCGAGTTAGAGAGAGAGCGAGAGTTTGTAGATACAAACAAAAGTGATTATGTGATTATACATATACACGCATACACATATATATATGTAGGGAGAGGGAGAGAGAGAGAGAGAGGCGGGGGTTTATTTGACTGCAATTAATAATTTCGGGGTTTTGTAATTAAAAAATGTGCTAACAATCTGTTTTTGCACAAAGTACAATATTTGTCAATATTTTATTGGACTCAAATTCGCATTAAAGGTACAATATATTATGGATTGCGTACAATACCAGTTAATTTCACAGAATTTCACTAAATGGGCGTGAGTCACGTGGTCGCGAGATCTCGAATAACCAGCTGGCAAAGGTGGGGGTGGCTGACCAACAGCCACGCCTTCTTCCTCGTGAACTCTTTTAAAAGTCCGTAACTTTGTGCAAACTTTAAACTCAAAAGCACCCCACCCCTACCCCACCAATAAATATTTCCTTTTCTTTTTCTTTTCAATTATTTCTTGTTGGGGCTAGAAGTTAGTCGAGATGGCAAAATGTATCAAATCCCATTTCGCCATGTCTCATCAAGAATTGTGGTGAGAACGAGAAGTATGTTTTCAAGCTTGTTCTGAATTTGACCCGACATTTTTATTGTAAATGAGAAATCATGATAGTAAATGGATATATTAAATCTATGTTCTATCTGACTATCTCTAGAAATTCCTCGACATAGAAACAGTGGTGAATCCAGAAATTTGAGTGAGTTATAAAGAATTCAGGCGAGCACAAGAGATCGCGCAGGAAAAAGAGAGAGAGATGCTATTGGGTCAGGCTCAAGGTCAGGCCAAGAAACATTTCCAAAAAAAGAATTTGGCAGTGCTAGTATGGACGGTAGTCATGTCTCGTCGGGTATTGGTTTCGCCCCTGTATAGGAGTGGGGATAAGAGACGATCGATCTCGCTCTCTTTCATTGTCATCCTAGAAGTTTGAACGATTTTTTTAACATATTTATGATATTAAAATTTATTATAAAAAACGTTGATATCTCCTCATATATGAATTGAACGAGAAGTGAGATTAATATAATTCGTGCGTTAAATGCATATTCGATCGCATCTTTCAATTCAATGCATACAAAAATGCAGATTCATCTTGTGGTGCATAATATTCAACGAGATTACTTTACAAGCAAGTAATCTTAAAATTTCTTTTACAATACAAAAGTCAATCAAGTGAGAAAAATTTAGGTCTTATTTTAGTTTTGTGTTTGGTCGGAACTATAGCTTTGTTTACTGGAATTTGGTGTAATAATGTGGCATTAAAAACTCGTGCTATTATAAGTTGATTGCAACTTGTTTGAATGTGGACCAAATAAGTCAATTAGTTTGTATTCTTTAACCATCCAACTATATGACTACTGGATAAGTGAACCACATGTCGGTGACTTGAAAAAGATTGGTTAATTTTTTGCTCGTCTAGTGTGTCGTTGTCTTTTCTTTTTTAATTATTGATCAAACTTCTTTGTTTGCTACAACGTGCAACTTTGTCTTCAACTCTATGATAATGTTCAGATATTTTGATTAAGGATCGTGACTAGACGACAATTTTGAAAAGTTTGGCACGATGTTAAATGGATTATATCTTGTACAACGACATTAGACTCAACACCATGTTACATTCACAAATGGTAAGCATTGAGAGTCTATTAAATAGAAGATTAATACGATTTTGTATTCGATTAGTTGGTTATGATATACATTTATCGCTCTTGTTTGGTGAGGATGCATATCATATATTTAGTAGATTTTAAGAAAAGTACATGTATACTTGAAAAGTTGCAAGTCTTATAAAAATATACGATTAAAGTTAATTGTTGATTTTAACTTATATAAAAATTTAGATTTTAATTTTAATTTTCACCAAAGTGGGCAATGATGTCAATATGCATTGGTAAAAAATAGAAATTGGGCCACGATATAGACGGCTATGATGGGCTGTTGAATATATTTGGTTATGGGCCACGAATCAACCCATCTTTGATTAGTTGACATTATTGGAATGGAGAATTTTGATTAAAGTCCTTATTTGATCACCATTTTTTAAAAATACATTTTTTTTTCAATCACACGTTCTTCAATGAAATAATATTGCATACAATCAAAAAAAATTCTTTCATTTTTAACCACACATTTTTCATCAATCCACTACTCTAAAATATATTCTACACCAAAAATGAGGCTCAAATAGGCCCTTTGGAAATTATGACAGCATCGGTCAATACCACCAGATCGAGTCACAGCTACAAATCCAATCATTTAAGAAAATCTTCCCTTTTATCACTATCTCGCCCAACATATCTGTCAGGAGCAAGAGCATATCCAAGTCCCATATTCAGTTGAATCAGATTTTGCTGCCAAATTCTAAGGTAAGGTTTGAGCCAATCAAGTAAGCGAATCCCCTAAAGGGTGAAAACCACAAAAGCAAGGAAAAATTCGCTTGAGGCTGTGAGCGTGCATTGGAGCCTTCCGTTCTAATTATCGGGAGAAGATCTGAGCAAGGTGTACAACGAGAGTGAAAGATTGTGTTGTTTATCTCATTCCTTAGACAACATATTCCTCGCCCTGATCAGAAATACATCAATCAGTCGATATTAAGTCAAGAGCTTTTCAAATAGGGCATTTTGGGAATCACTAGCTGCCCTTTTTTTAATTCCAAAATTACTTTTCATTCGGCACATCGAATATTGCACCCCTGTTTGATTTAGTTTAAAGTTAGATTTTCATTAGATTTGATAAAAGTTAATAAAGCGTGTGAATAAAAAGTTGATAAAATTTGTAGATCTTATAAAATATGTGGTTAGAAATAAATTTGAGAATAAATGAGTTTTAGAAAATGGGATCAAAGACGGGCTATCTAAAAAATTCCAAGTGTAAAATTAGAGGAGATGATACTAGATAGATAAATTATGGTATATTGAAGGTGATAAGTACATGTAAATTTATCATTTAGAAAATGTTAATTTGCACGATCTTTCTTATCTTCCTAAATTTACATCCTTACTCCGTGCTATGTCATTGGTTAGATTAAGAAAGTTAAGATAAATTAATTTTTTTTAAAAAGAAATTGTCCACATTGAAAAACGCATAGTTCGACCCTAACAACACCTAAAGGGGGGGTGAATATGTATATAATGCGGAATTTAAATTTACTAACGAATTAAACAGGAACAAGTCGCTTTCTAATTCTTTTCTAGTTGATTGAGAATACAAGTTATTTTAGTCTTAAGTTTGAATACCGCAATTTAAATGATCAATCAATAAACAAA
>CAIGRP010021531.1:0-18299 GCA_903798385.1 Fraxinus cuspidata | reverse complement strand
TCGTTGACAATAATAGAAGGTACTTAGACATTTTTGGATTAACAATCAAATCATCAACAACTTTAATAACATCATTTTATTTTTATTTTTTGAAAAAAAAAAAAAAAAAACTTCCACTAATAACAACTCTATTCGCAGTAGCCATGCCAAACGGACCATTATTCTAATTTAACATCTCGAATTACTTGGAACTGTGACGAAATATAATGCATTAAACTTCCACTAATCAAAATACGATAAGACTATGGTTACAAATCCAATACAAAAGCCAAGAAAGAAACATGAACAGGAATACGATGGCAGCATATGGATATCAAATGAAGGGGATAAATTTGTCAAAAATACGCGTAAGATGTAAAATAACAAACACGGTAAGACTAAGGAGTTGATATCTATGGGGCAAAATATGCTACTACAAATATAAAAGCCAGGAAAAAATATCGTCGTATAGCAATATAATACAAGCATTTTGGAGTAATTTGTTCGAGGGCCGACCTTATTTAAAAGATTGAGCAACTGAAGATGTAGTAACCAAACCCGAAAGAAGGCCAACGATGACTGCACTGTTATATGTGCTTGGTTCTGTCTGCATTGAATTGTTCCTCGAATCAATAAATGACTCGTTGTGGAAAGGTCCACCGACTAGTGCTCCGATTGCAACATTTGGATTCGGTTTATCCGACTTGAGCCACTTGAAACCATCTCTGCAGCCAGTTGTTGCGTCTACTGGAATCGAGGCTCCCCTGTGATGCACGTACTGTGGGTACTTATCCCCATAGCCCACGAGATAACTAATCTTCAAGGGGTTGTTCCCCAATACATAGTCGGCCTGAAACAAAGTGATAACAAATATATATAAGAACTGTGAGTATGTGAGCTCGACGAGAACAAGAGATCTGGTTACACCCTAACGAGCAGGTGCCGCGGACCACTGCTCCTGTTAGCCTCTTGAGCACGTGCATCTGCAGCACATGCTCAGTTCTGGTGTATGTCTCTATGGAAATATTTTTTATTTTAAACGTTTATTATGATTCATCAGTCTTGGACTTAGTATTCGTAAAGTTTACTAAGTGATTTCTTGAGTTCATCCCCAGCTCTAACTGGTGTAATTTAGAGCTTTCTACTATCAATGAACAATTACTTTTGCATTCAGTCGTCCTTACTTTAAATATTTCGTTATTGCTTTCGAATTTGCAATTGCAAGCGTACTGCGAATACAGTGCTCTTTTCCGTGCCTTGTGAAAGGAGTCCCTAATCATCGGGTTACGTTTTTAAGTTTTTGGTGAAGACAGAAAGTGTACCTGTGACAAGGCGAACTTCCGAAGGTCCGATGGCCTATAGTTATCTCCATCACAGGATATCTTTGCGGTACGAGATGAAAGCATGTAATCACTGTATACAACGGCTAAAAATGCAGATGCCACAGGATGCTGCAGAGCATTCCAGTCACTGACCCATATCAAACCGTCTGCATTAACAAGCCGCACATGAACAAAACTTCAAATGAATGAACGTCCAGAAAGAACTTAACTTCTTAATGTCATTCGAACAATATTGAAGACGAGGAATGGGTCAAAGGGAGGAAACTGAATAATGAACAAAAAAACCTAATGATGTTTGGTAACTAGTACTAGATGGGATTTGAGTATACTAGGAATAAGATTTTAGCTTATTTTTCTTCTTTAATAGTATCCGGTCATGTTTAGCCATGTCCATACTATGTACCAAAATGCATTAAGTATTAAAGCATTGGAAGGAATATTACTGTCAGTTCTACTGGTTGTAGCAGTTGGAGATTTTGGTAGGAGGCCGCACATGACAGCCTCTGCCGATTTCCTGTACTTTTGGAGGACATTGGAGCTTGAGACATCTTTCGACCCGAAGAAGTTAACCCTGGAAAGAAGAACCTGCAGCAAAGTATTCGATTACTTTCTCAATCCACGAGCCAACAACTTAATACAGTTCGATGATAAAAGAATATAGAATTGAGGTTACCGAATAGTATGCCATATATACTAACATCGCTTACTAAGTGAATAAAACTTCACCCAAAAAAAATAATAATTAAATGACATGTTTGATATACTTGACTGACAGCACAGGATTGGATTGGATTAAATAAGAAATATATGTTAAAATCTCCTTCGATATACAATGTAATGTTGACCAATCCTGCTTACTAAACATGCCGTAAGAGTTTTTTCTCGTGCCTAACATTGCTATTGATCCAAAGAATTTTCACAGAAATAAACTCTTTTGAGAGATATTGTGCAATAAATGTACCTCACAACTCGAACCATAGAGTATTAAATTCTCTAAAAGAAGCCAATTAGCTCAAATTAAATTGTTTATACATATAAATAAATAATAAATTAATTAACTACAAATCCAGTAAATAAAAAATTCTAAATCCGAATGCAATTTAAGAGCCTAATTTAAATATTCTCCAAAGAGTTGTAAAAATCAATTTCTTGAAAGAACAAAATGTACCTGAGTTCCAGCCAGCTTGTTATCCCAGCTAAACCATGTAGGACTTCCCCAATTAGCAAAGTCTTCACCATTTTTTCCGGTCACATATTCAAAATATGATCGCTCCCCAGTTGCATGATATAGCCAACTAGCTGCCCATAAGAGCTCGTCCCCATAGCCTGTCGAGTTGTAAAAGTTTTGCACATCGGGAATGCTAACGCTATAAGATTCTCTATGTTTGTCAGCAAATGTGAACAATTGTTTAGAATGCTTCAGAAGCAGGCTCGAATATTCGGAGTCAGTTGACTTAAACACCAGGGACGCCGCTGCCATAGCTGCCGCAGTTTCTGCAGCAACCTCGGTACCCGGGGCAGAAGTGTTAACCTGAGTGAGTGGTCTTTTCCCAGTCATGTCCTCGGGCCTGTCCCAACAAGCATGGTCGGCTTTAGGATCGCCCACCTGCCAACATTTGAAATTGTGAAAGAAAATAATTTAGAAATATTTCATCAACTAAAAAGAAAGAATATACACAAAATAAATTTCTAGGCTAAATGGCACACAAAACAAAGGCCCAGAACTCCATTTGCCAAGCTCCATATCAACGTAAAGAGCATGCATACTAATTCAGTGATTATTAGATAATCTATCCGAATTTTATTTTATTTTTTCGCTAACAAGTTTAGTAGAGATTGACATAAATTAGAGTGTGTTTGGAAGAGCTTTTCCAAAGCCTAGAAGCACTTCCTGGAGGTCAAGAGCACCCTTGTTCAAATATTGACTGTTTGACTAAAGTCAAAAATTACTTCTGACAAAAAAACGGCTTCATTAAGCTGGTTATAGATAAGCCCAAATTATGAGCTTCTCTAGAAAAACTACAGTTGAGCTTTTACAAGAAGCCGTAATTTACATTTAATGAAACTTTAACATTAACATAATTAATATATCAAAAAAGCTTTCTAACTTCTAACCCAACTAAATAAATATAAAGATTATACAAAAATACTTTTATTTTATAAACCTAATAATTTACTATCAAGCAGGCTATATAAAAGCTCTACTGTCAAATTCTTCTTCTAAAAGCTCTATTCACAACTGTTGTGCCAAATGGACCCTTAATGCCATTTTATTTAGTGTCTTCACATGCATTATAAGCAAAGAAGCACGGACAAGGACCCGTAATACAAGACACGGACACGACGACACATGAGGACATGGACACGTGTGGGAAGGTCAATCTAGGAGGTGAAATATTTTGAATTAGAGTGGCTTTGTATAAAGATAACTTTGGGTAAACTATACATTACTGCTACCTGAAAGAAAATACATACACTTGATATATAACAAATTTGATATGAAATTCGTAAAATCTTTATCACGGGGATTCAATTAAACTTCTACAAGGATCATTTTTCATTAAAAACCCAGAAACGAAGGAAAGATGTGTAATGAACCAGAAATGTTTTTTAGATGTATTAAACTTACTTAATTAGTGAATTCCAAAATATGAAATAAAAAATATGTGAGCACATCATATTAATAGGCTCTTAATCAATGGTTGGAGCTCAGGGAAGAAAATTAGAGGACCTGAATGTAAAGAACATTTTCCGAAGGATGAGCATTTATGAGGTAGTCGGTGATCCACTTGAGCGAATCCTGAGCAGGTTCCAATTGATTCACCACTTTCATTTGATCCCCATACTCCAAGATGGTCCACGACAATACTGTGGCCGTGAAAGCCATCGGGAATCCAAACTTAATGTGATCTCCAGCATCATACATACCTTTCGAAAGATCTAAATTTGCTTCACTTCCATCTTTCAGAGCAGAATCACCTCTCCAAGATACCTTATTATTCACCAACTTCCCCGCTGCAACATAAAACAGCAATTCCTCAACACAAAAATAAAAACAGAGAAGTACTACTTCAAATAGAAATCTAATAATATGAATTTTTCTTTCTTAATGATCACAAATAACAACATTATTGTAACCCTGTGTTTGAACTTCAAGAATTAATCAAGAGAGTAACAACTAATGTCCTATAAGTACAATTGGATACAGAGATTCAATCATATAAATAATAACAGCATATTATCACAAGGCAACTAAAAATATAAATGCAGCTCTCATATTAACTAATTAATTAAGATAACTAACAAAACACGAACTAAGTCATAATTACAAAACAGAAGCATAATAATTAATTTTTTTCAAAAAACAGAAGTACGGACCAAGAGCATGTTTGGCTTATTAAGCTTAGAAAGATGTTAAATTTACTTTTGAGAACTTATGGTTTACAAACACATTTGAATATGTTAATTTTTGTTAGTTTTAGCTAAGGAAAGTATTTTATTATGAAAGTAACTCTTATATCACGGGTAAAGAAAGTAACTTAATTATTTTCAACTTTGATCAACAAAAAATTAAAAACTAATTTTCTTCTAAGTAAACGTTTTAAGCAAGTCTAGACATGATCTAAATGAAATACTCTAGACTAGATTACAGTAATGTATCAACACAGTAACTACTAAAGCCAAAAGATGACAAAGACGTCATTACACACAGATCTAATCAAATCACAAGTTTAATCAAAAAGGAAAAATAACAGAGAATGAGGAACTGACTATACCTTTCTGTATCTCCAAGAACTGCATAGCAGTTTTGAGAGCGTCGGCATATTTCTGCGTAACAGCACCGGGAGGCCCCGGAACAGGAGCGGCTTCAAAATCTGATCCTTTCTTGTGCATTTTCTGCTTTACAGTTAATGCAATTGCAAATGCAATAGCTGCTAATACTATCGACACAATAAACCACCCAAACCATCCTCTTGACCCCGATTTCTCTCCCATTTTTCTTTAATAGTAAAGAAATTTTCTTGAAACTGTAGAAATAGGTTAAATAAGGGTTTTAATTGCGGGATCTGAGCGTGGAAAACGAAATGGCCCGCAATGAAAAATGCGAGGCAAATTACAAGGTTTTGATCTTTGTTTGGAATTCTTTGTACAGGAAATGGAGTTTAACTATGATTAGAAGGCAATGTGGGAAAGGGGTCTGGAGAAATTGGGGGTTGAAGGGAGAAAATGGTTGGTTTAATGGAGTCGATGGATCTGGAACAGTTGGGTTCTTACAAGGCAGAATCTCTCACCGACAGTTCCTACGACGATGATGTTTGTCCTAGTTTCTTTCTCGGGGATTTATCAGCCGGCGAAATGACGAGAATGCCCATGGTAGTTGTGTTAGATTTTTTCTTCAGTTGGGAGGTGTTTCTCAAAATACAATGTAGCTGTGATTGTCACTAGCTGACAGTAGCCTCTAGTTTGTTTCTAATAACTTTTTGATATTTATTATTAATGGTATTAATCATTCAACTTAGTTTTATTCACCCCTCAAATTTAGCATTCAATGCATTGAGAGGTCATCTGTCCATCTATCAATTGCCACTTTGATATATGGGACAATGAAGCAGAAAGATCACTACCATCAAAAATGATAATCACCATTGATCACGAGTAACATTACTCTTTGCAAGGTAATTCACAAGATCAACTTCATCTTGATCAAAATATAGTAAGCCGTTTCGTAAAATGTTCATCTTGACTAACTCAAATATATACTCGCACCTCAATCAATTTGACTTTTGCTTGAGTTCGTTAAACTATCAAGATTATAGTTGGACATGGTGTTACAACTATCTATTTGATTTTTTTGAAAAATTATCTTATAAAAAAAGATGATCTTTTCATTAAATATTATTCTCTACTAAACTCTCGTTCTCAACAAAATTACAATAAGAATCAAGAATAGTTGGTGTTATTGTGGATTCAGACATCTAGACTCAACAAGTTCTCAAACTTAAATCGATTAGTATGCTCAAGTTTTTCAATAATCTATTAAAATAGTTCTGAAAATCACATTTTCCATTTTGTCGATCTAGAGTAGTATTTCTCAAAAAGCTTCCTCATAAGAATAAGTATTTTAGTATGTCACAACATGTTAGATTTTATTCTCAATAAATTATGATTAATTACGTTAATCATTTTAATCCTATATTTGATTCACACTAAAAGTGCTTTTTACTCTATCTGAAGGAAGTTAGAAATTAATTATAATGATGGGTGAACTAAGTAAAATTAAAACTTAGGACCTCAATTATAACGGGTAATAAAATGATTGGGTTGTTGAGTAGAGTTGAACGGAAGATTTTAATTATTGCAGTAAACTCTACCAAGGGAGCATATAAAAATGGAATATTTAAGGTATTTACTAAATAGAATCATGTTCACAAGATGTCGATATGTCCGAGTGGTTAAGGAGACAGACTTGAAATCTGTTGGGCTTCGCCCGCGCAGGTTCGAACCCTGCTGTCGACGATTTCTTTTATAATGCCAATGTAACTTCTGTTTTTGTTTAATTTTATATTTGTCTTTGTTTTATCTAGTTGCTTTTCTATTCAAATTTTTTTTCTCTGTCTTGTTTTCATTTCCTTGCTAGTTTTGGACTAAATTGGTTAGTTCTAAGATTATTTTAGTCATTTCTAAATTTTAAATTTTTATTGGCGGGCACATTTTTGTTCAGTTTAGTTTCAAAGAGAGCATATCGAACAAAATCAAGAATCAATTAAAATTTAAAAATGCAATCGGTTCCAAATGTAATTATGAAATCGAGCCACTCAGTTCCATAATGAGTTATTGATTTCAAGTCTTTGAACATTGCTAATATCCAAAATCGTTTAAAAATTAGATTGAATCAACCGATTTGATACTTTTGTTCACCCCAAACAAAAATTAGTTCCAATGTCGAATTGTCTGTCACTTTTTCGGATTAAACTCGTGAATTCGATCTAGCTTTGGTTTTGGTATTTCCTTTTCTTGATTACTATGGCGTGATGCCATTGATACCCTATTTTTGGTGGCTTGTCAGACTCTCCATTAAAACTACAGTTCTCAATCAGTCAGCCTTGAACATATTTCCAATCAAATTAAGCCATATATAAGCATTAATTTCAGGTTGATATCCACATTTTAAGAACTCATTTGGACACTTTCCTTTTTGAACACCCGTAATCATTTTATTATAGATCATATGTGTTCATTTATTTTCATGTACACGTAATATATAAGTGGATCATTGAGTTACTAAATCATGAAAATAGAAGACATTTTTTCTTAAAATTAATCATTCAAACTTTTGAATAACTTCATTAATTACAGTGGAATCCACTATCTCGTAATGATGAAGAGGATAAGGGGAACTTCCTTTTATTTTTTCGACAAATGTATATTTGTGTGATAAGAAAAATGACTGCGAAGCTGGTGTGTTTGATGGATATTAATAAAAAATAATGTATTTTAAATAGTGATATGATGAGAAATATGTGGTTAAAAAGTAAAGAAAAATTATGAAAAATATTATTTTATTAAATAATGTGTGATAAAAAATGAATTTCAAAAAAATGTATTTTTGAATAATGTGTGTCAAACATGGACTTATTTTTTTCTATTAAGCCACACTTGTTATATGAGTTTTGACACCAACTTATATCAATTTATTTAAAAGATAACTTAATATTATAAAAATTTTAAGATATAAAGCTTAACTTTTACTTTCCAAAATTCTAGTAAGAGTGACATACCGGACAGTATAAGACAAAGTATTTCTCTTTAAAAAATGACATTTTCTATAGTTCAGAAATGGCCAACTATTTGAATAAAAAATATCTAACAAAAGAGCTTCATTATCATTTGCTATAAAGTCCACGTTTGATTTAACTAATAAAAATAATTAAAAAATATAAGTTAAAATTGAAAAATAATTTTACCACAATTTATGGGACTCAGAACTTCAATCACACATTTCATATAATTAATTTTATCAAAATCTATTAAAAATTTATTTTTTTATATCTAAATCTAATAGGGGCAAAATATTTTTAGTAGACAGATTCATGGTCTGCTTGGACCAGATTAAAAGTCTGTTTTTAATCTAAGTCAAAATCAAATAATAAATATTAATCTCATCTTCTATATGTCATACATCTTTTCAACCATACATTTCAAAAACTTCTATTACATTTCACTAAATATTCAATTTTAATCTCCACCAAATACCCTCTCATTCTTTTGAGTGATGTAATTCATTGTCAAACATGAAAGTGTGACGAATCCTAACTCATAAAGAATTTGGCGTGTATATTTACACTCTCGCATAATTAATTACTTATATATAATAATTTACATTCTAACGTTTAAATTTTGGACAAGGATGAACACGTAATATTCTCATGTTACTTTTTGCAGCTTTTGTATGGAAATAATAGTCATAAGAATATATTCTTCGACCACTAATTACTTCATAAAATGTAAACTGTCAATTTCGCATCGATCCCTTTAAAAGTCGGTTTGACGACATACTCATATTGCAGAATTTATGCCAAAGCACATACATACACAACCACAGACGCCTTTTTCTATTTATATTCTCATGGCCCATAACATTATTTTCATATATTCATCCATTCCTATATATAACATCCCACAAAATTTCAAGAAAAAACCGTAGAGAATTCTTGAAGAGAGAGAGAGAGAGAGAGAAGGAATATGGGTTGGTTTGTCAGAGAAAGAAGGGGAATAGGCTGGAGAGATCAAACCCTTGATTCAATATCCCCACCTCCTTTGCCTTTGCTGGTGTTTTTTGGTTTGCTGATTATGTTAATGTTTCTTGCAAGTTATTCACATTACAAGGCAGAATTGGAGAAAAGCAAGATGAATCTGAAGCTGTTATTTTTTCTTTTGCCTCTTTTGGTGATTTTGATGTTGAATTTCATGGTGGATAACAGGTGGTGGTTCTACACCGGAATTTCACCCCCAGCTTATGAAACTGTACGTCAAGAGGGTAGTGCGCCGTGGGGTCTGTTGCTGGTGGTGGTTTTTCTTCTAGTTATGGTTCAGTACCAGTCTTCCGTTCAGTCGAGCTGGTTTCGGGCTTTTTAGTCCCAATTATGACCGTTGTGGGAAGTCATATTGTAACTGCTTCGACTGTTTCTGAGTACTTCATAGTATTTTCGGGACGTTTGAAGATTCGACCAATTTCTGTATAATTTGTATGTTTTGGTCAAGGTGGTGTAAATGTTCTTTTGTTTTCTTTTTCTCATTTTGCAGTTGGTGGTGCCGTGGTGGTGTATAAGAACCCTATTTATATGGTTGGTGTCTTGAAGATGAAACTTACATGTTTATGTGACGTTTTGGTTAGCTAATTAACTAGTTTTGATTTTAATTTTGAGTGGCTATATTTGCATATATAGACATAGAAATTTAGAAATCATATATATCGTATTCATAACAACTAAAAAAAACATTTCTAATAAAATTTTCTTTCTTGCTAAAGTTCAATCTGTAATACTCTCTTTCAGATAGAGAAGTTCGAACTACATAGGTTTGTGGGCTTTAAAAAAAAAAAATACTGCTTTTTGTGGAAATCATTTCTTGATAGACTGCTAAAATTAGGGCCAAATCCAACTATTGTAACTGAAAATTTAAAAAAGGGCAAACATTACGATTTTCATTAATGCCAATTCCCAATCAGAGGGACCTCACACTTAAATGGGAAACAAACCCAATGCCTGAATAAGAAGCTGGTTCTCACCAACTACAGCCTAAACAAGGGTGTAAAAATACATCACGAACGGCCTGCTTCGGACTCGGCTTAGCCGAGTGGACGTGCTCGGAAGTTTCTACCAAATCCCTTCAATATTACAATTTAACTACCAAACTCGTTGTGGTTTCAAATATCTTGCTCAAACCAACTAATTCAGATAACTGAAATGTAAATTGATGTATTACATCATATGTAGAATAAGTCCTACTGCAGATTTTTCAGTCATTTTGAATCAAATTTCATAGTTTGTCTAGATCATCTGTCCTTGAATTCGAAGGATGCAATGAAATGTGCGTGATAAACCTATCATATTTTGGAAATATGATATCATTCTATATGTATAATGAACAATGTTCCATAAATTTATGTTTCCAAGAACAAGAAAATGTTTTCAATTTTTTTTTTTTTTTTGATGTTTGTAAGAATTACATTTTTTCATCTGTTTATGTGATGTAGATTTCTGTAAACCAATTAAAATCATTACTATGTTATATTGAAAAGTGCATCTTCGATTTTTTGCTTGTTCTTGTTGGAACACAAATCTGGTCAGCAATTTGGTTATGCCGTAATGGTTGTAAACCTTGATTTGTAACTTCAACATCAGAGGATGATTTATGATT
Source organism: Fraxinus cuspidata (assembly GCA_903798385.1). NCBI lineage: Eukaryota > Viridiplantae > Streptophyta > Magnoliopsida > Lamiales > Oleaceae > Fraxinus > Fraxinus cuspidata. Next base: position 7,557 of record CAIGRP010021531.1, on the reverse strand, counting down.
TTCATTGCGATTTCTTGAGTTTACCTCCGTCTAGGGTTTTTATATGGATTTCGGAGACAAAATGACAAGAAAACAATGATCTTGAAATCAGATGATATTGTGGTTTAGAGTTTTTGCTACAAATTTGTGATGAATTAATCTTTGAGATGTTTTTGCTGATTTTTTTGATGGATCATTGATGAGATATAGCGTGATTTCAGATAAATGGGAAGTGCACAATTTGGGGATTTTGACGATTGTCAGAATTATGTGAAGGACGTGGTTGGTGGAGTGAATTAAGTTGGCATGTTTAACACTATTAGAATTAGTTGTTTTTCATTTCATTTTTTACTTATATTTGTTTAGTAATTATGGGATTAAAAACAAGTAAAAGTAATATTTGAATATGTTTACAATTTTAGGTAGGCGGTGCAATTCCACAACAATATAAAGCCTAATTGTTCTGAGCAGACCGACCGGTCTCTGACTCAAATTTTGGGCCAGACCACGAATCACTCGGTATGAAAGAGGTGTGGGGCTAGTTGGGAAATGTTCACAATTGTGGAAATTATACCCACATATGATTTTTAACTTTCCCATTCAAAAATAAGATTTCAAAGTTTTTTTTTTGTTTAAAATTCAGATAATAATTCATCTTTTAAATAGTAATAATAATATTGTAAAATTAAATTAATTTACCCCACCTCCCCCGCCCAACTCAATTCTATCCGAACCCTAAAAATCACTCTCCATCTTTTTATCTTCTCTCTCTTTACCTACACCACCCTCCTGGGTTGTTGGCTTGTGTTGTATGGGTTGCGGTGCATCTGTTTTATGTTGTTGGGTTGTGTTGGTGGCGGCGGCACTGTTAGGCTATGTTGGTGGTAGTTGTGGCAGTTGTGATGGTGTAGACGATGGTCAAAAGTGGTGGCGGTGGTTTTAAGGTAGTTTATGATTGATTTTTGTGGTAATTTTTGAATGGTTTGGTGGTGGTGGTGGTTGTGATGATGACGGTGGTGTTGATGGTTGTTAAACGTGGCGCGCACAACATTTACGATCTGGTGCAGGGTGTTTGGTGATGTCGTGATTTGGTAGCAATGATGATGCCAAAGTTTATTTTGTGGTGGTGTTTACAATATTATCTAACTTGTAATAAAAAGCCAACTATATATAGTGTTTTCAAAGATGGAAAAAACATAATAAAAACGCTTGAAATAAAGAAAAATCTTCAACTGGAACACAACAACGCTCGAGTGCTAGTTTGGCACTGAGCGGGTGACGCACCTGTCGCTCGAGCAATGGATTGGCAGTGACCGAGCGCCAAGCTCCTTGCTTTGACCGCTCGAGCGAGAATCATTCATTGGTCCATATTTTGATCTCTTCAAAAGCCATTTTAACAAATCCAACCGAATTTTATTCAAACTTCAACATCCTCCACCACCATCACGCCGCCTGTCATCACCAATATAAAACTTGATTAATTATTTAATAAAGTAACACAATACCAATATGAACACTTAAATAAACGGGTCTTGTTCTCCATGTTTCTTGGAAGTTTTTTCTATTGAGGTGTTATTAAGAATAGAGGTTAGATTAGGAGGAAACTTCTCGAAAAATCATGTATGGCATTTGTAGTCTATATTCAAGAACATTCTACAACTCCATATAGTATAGACTAGTGTAATTTGTTAACGTTAATTGTTTCAATGATGCTTGGTGAGTAATGTTGTTGGCAACATTGTTGTAAAAAGTATTGTTTATCCTAATTGTTTTAGTTTTCTTAACAAGAGTTAATTGTATAATGACAAATCTCGATCTCAAGTAATTCATATATATAAAGATGATAAGAGTAAATTAAACACTAAAATGGAGAGTTTGTAAAGGAAAATATGATCAGAATATTTTAGGAATGTACAAACTGTCAAAGAATCCGGCTCCATGTTGCTGGAATTCTAAATTAATAGAAAATCATAGAGTTACATACGATTGGACGTGGAATAATTGAAATAAGTATGAATAATTAAGTATGATAATGTTCGATGGAATTTAAACTTTCATCTTTATGATTAAGTACGTAATTAGAACAATAGTGTACGTAAAGAGCCTATTGCCTTTACTCCTCCTCATCTATCTTGACCCGGAAGAGGGTACTTGTTGAAACTTTTCTTGAACCTTAAACTTAATAAATTCGTCAAGATCTTCATGTTATATCACCAAGAAATTAATTAACGCGGAACATACCTTAATCCATTGATTTGTAACTTGAATAATTCTCCATGTTTCTTGGAAGTTTTTTATATTGAGGTGTTATTAAGAATAGAGGTTAGATTAGGAGGAAACTTCTCGAAAAATCATGTATGGCATTTGTAGTCTATATTCAAGAACATTCTACAACTCCATATAGTATAGACTAGTGTAATTTGTTAACCTTAATTGTTTCAATGATGCTTGGTGAATCATGTTGTTGGCAACATTGTTATAAAAAAGTATTGTACAAATAGATTTATCCAAATTGTTTTAGTTTTCTTAATAAGAGTTAATTGTATAATGACGAATCTCGATCTCAAGTAATTCATATATATAAAGATGATAAGAGTAAATTAAACACTAAAATGGAGAAGTGGAATAATTGAAATAAGTATAATAATTAAGTATGATAATGTTCGATGGACTTCAAACTTTCATCTTTATGATTAAGTACGTAATTAGAACAATAGTGTACGTAAATAGCCTATTGCCTTTACTCCTCCTCGTCTATCTTGACCCGGAAGAGGGTACTTTCCTGAAAGAAAGTGTTGTGATGGATTCATTCCTTAAATTAGCCATCTATCAAGAACAATTAAGCAAATCAAGATATTCATTCTGATCAAGGTAAGATAACAGACTACAAACAGAAAGACGTGATCTCTGTAAAACAAAGCACAACCAGTCCATGGCTTTACGTCTAATTCCATACTATTATTCTTACAATCATTATTATAAATTTAACAGAGAATCTTTGATCAAGCAAGAATATCTTCAAGATCCTTTCGTTTAGTTTCCAGCAGCTTGTTACTTTTCTCCAGTTCCTGTTCCTGAAATTGTTTCTCCTTGGCCAATTTTTTCAGCCTTGCGAGATCAAGATCTTTACTCATTTTTCTCTTATACATTTCTGCGAACGTGATGGGGTCTTCCAACACAGGTTTTTCTCCCTCCCTGATCTTCAGTGGGTACACTATGGCCTGTGGAGCTGGATTCTGGAAAGTTGCAATTGATAATCTGCTGCAGTTTGAGTTCACTACTGCTTGATGATCAGCATTCTTGAACCTCCCATTGCTTAGATACTGTCATATGAGCAAGGAATTTAATCATGTAAATCACAACAGGAATAGACAAGATGAAACAAACAATTTTTTTTTTTTTTGTTAAAAAGCATTCTTTTACGCTACAATATCAATGTTACACTTTTTAACTGTGTTTCCAATTTTTTTGAATGATGAGAATAGGCAAAATGCTTATTTAATATCGTTTTAGAAGTTCAGTACTTACATGACCATGGTCCCCGAGATTGACTACAAAAGCTCCCTCCACGGGCTGAACGGTGATCCATGTCTTGCCACCATCCTTGGTGGCCTGCAGCCCACCAACCTGGTCCTGTAGCAGCAGAGTAATAGTCCCGGGATCCGTGTGCCGCTTTAGCCCAAGTGTTATATCGGGCTGTGGGCATTTTGGATAGAAATTTACAACCACTTTCTGGTCCATATCAATACAAGCTTTGGTGAGAGCATCCTTTTCCAGCCCCATTGCCTCAGACAAAACTTCAAGCAGCTTGCAGGCTAAATTCATCAACTTGTCGCTGTACTCCTCCGTCACGGCCCTCCATTTTTCGGGCTTATCAGGCCACCTTGAATAGTCTCGGGCCCTGATCGGGTATGAAAAGTATGTCACAATCTCCCTCCAGTCCTGGACTGCTTCTCCCTACAAGAAAATAATTAACAAACTATGCATTCATTGAAATTCATTTGAAACTTGACTTGATGATTCATATTATTTATTAAGATCAACATGGATAAGCTCTAACACTGTCCAAAAAAAATGATCCATTAGGCACCGGCTTTCAGAAGTTAGTAACTTCAACTAATCAACGCCACTAAAAACCACTTATGAATCCCTTTCAGTTACAACCTTTATCTCAAATTCTGGATCGAACTAGTCTACTGACACAAATAGTTCATTATTCGGAACTTAGATGACTAAAGGGGAGAACTAGTATTTTTTCTAGACGACGTATGGTTATTTGCCCATTGATACATCTTAGGCAATGGATTGACATATCTTAACCCATCAGAGTCGGGCTTTCGGATCCTTAGCAATTAATGCGAGTATTGGGGATTGGGGATGCTCATTTTAGGAAATTTATTAGAGTTTCATGGATGTAAGGGTGCTTTATTTATCAACCTACTATGCACGTCTTTGGCTAAGATTCAAAAAGAAAAAAAAGAAAAAAGAACTTTTAGTAAAGACTACTAAGAAAATAAGTTTTTGATTTAAGAGAGTCCAAAAGGAGTAACTTCTAAATAAACTATTAATACTAATGTGTACGCTTACAAAATAATTTTTTCCAAGGTTAACCATCTTGCACATGTACGATAGCAGCATGAAATTATTTGGTAACGGAACTTTTTCTGTATTAGTAGAATCAAGCTACTTTGCTAAAAAAAATGTTGACGTCTTAGTTGACAATGTATTGATGGTACGAAATGATTGAATATAAAAGTTGGTTTTTTTAAAATAGTTCAATGACAGAATGTCATATGGTATTTTGTCAAAGAAGATGTCAAACTTTTCTGACAATGTAGCATGATTGATACTATTAATGTTATATGTCTAGAGTGTCTAGGCTACTGCAGATTACGTGACATTAACATATATGTAATTTTGCTACATGTATATCAAGTTTGGCATTATTGTGATGTGATAACTTTTTATATATTGATTTTAATAACATTTTAGATAATCAATGACATATATTTTGACACATCACATAGTGTTAACATTGATGTACACTATACACTTTGAATGTACAGCTAACATAATTGATAGATATGTCATTTTTATGAGTGATGCTACACGTACGTACAGGGAGAGTTTGAAGTTTTACATATTGAACACTTCTCAATTTTTTATTAGTTTTCATCAAAACAAACAAACAAGCAAAATGCACCATACAAGCGCAGCCAACACGGCACCTCTATGGTGCCTGTAGATAGTTCCATTTTTATTTGCCTTCTAAATTGCTTAACATTACCAGTCTAGATAGACAACATTAGTCTATGTTTACGTGCATGGATTTCACCAGAAGATTCTCATACAGAGTCCGACGCGTACCTGAAGGTGACTAGAGACGATGAAACCACCTTTCTTCCCACCGGACATGTCGAACCGGAGCTTCTCTTTTGCCGGTAAATCAAAGAACTCACGAGCCAAACAAGTCATATCAGAAATAAGATTACTGTCAACACCATGATCAACCACCTGGAAAATCCCCCAATCCTCACATGCTTCAACAATTTTCTTGCAAATCTCCGATCTATTGCCGCCAGCATCATCAATTCCGGCGAGGGATATCACCGGAATTTCATTGCTGAACTGATTGTATGCCACCTTTGGGCGTTCATCTTCATCTCTTATGAATTGTGAATGTAGGGTTTTCTCTTGAGCGAGTAATGTTATTGTTCTTGGGGCCATTTTTTTTGTGTGTGGACGAGATTGAGAGGAGTGAAAGCTGTTTTATAGGATCATGCGACAATGGAGGGTGAGTTCGTGGTCATTCGGCCACCATGCCACCTAACTTTCTTTGCACTTAACTGTCAACTTGAGATTGTACAATTGATTTATAAGCCCCCTGTTTGGTAGCTTTTAATTAATTTACTTTATTTTAATTTATTTATTATACTCATTATCATCCACATATTCACACAATAAAATATTTTTCATATAAACTCAAAATTTTTTCCTACATTTTAATCGTATATTCTCCAAAAAATAGTATTCAAACATAGTTATTTAAAATTAAAGGCCACCAAACATAGGCTAAAAAACACTAGCCCCCTATTTGACAACTGTTATTTGTTTAAAATGAAGTTTTGAATAATAAATTTTTAGAGAATACGTAGTTAAAAAGTAAGAAAAAATTTAATTTTATGTACAAAATATTTTATTATATAAATGTTTGGTTAAAAATTGGTATGTAATTTTTTTGTTTTTTTGAAGTTTTTTCTAAATTTTAACTATTTCAACTAATTTTTTTGTCATTAATGATAAATCGCGCTTGGATCTTATTTTCAACATGACCATCTAAATTTAACATTTTCCCATTCTTTAAAATCATTTTTCTCTTAACTCATTTTTAACCAAATATTTTTCAAATAAATAATTTTGTACAAAATTTAAAATCGTTCCTTATTTCTAAACAATATATTTTCTAAAAAATATATTTTCATAAAATTCATTAAATAAAAAATGATATATACGTGTTTGATTTTTCAATAAATGAGTAGGGTGGCCGAGGGGGTGGGGAGCAGTATTTAACGGTAAGTAGAGACACCCCACAGTATAGAGGAGATTGCGAGTACTGGTAGCTGGCATGCTTCTAGGACTATAACTAAAAAAGTAAGGAATTTTATGTAATCTACTTACTTTTGATTTTTGTTTGTTCTTTTTTCTGTTGCTTTTTTTTTTTTTTGGTTGACGTAAGAACCTGTAATCGCTACCTGTCAGCGGAGCTTCGACCATTGTGAGTGCGCACTAAGTAAACTCCACTCTATGTGCAGTAGCCTGCAAACCACACAGGAGTGGTAAACCGCACTAGGCAAGTCCGGTGCGACGGACTCGATCGAAAAAGTGTTGATATGAGACAAAATAGGTCGCATGTTCAAAGATTGATCATCCATTTCAACGTTAATTAAAGCATTGACATCAATCAATCAAACACAAATTGAGAATAAAAAAAAAATCTTAAATTAAACATTAACCATCATCATCCTAAGAGTTAATAAATTAAACCTATCATGTTCATAGTACAAAAATACATATTAGATTGATAGTTCATCATCCGAAATATCAAATTGCAAAGAAATGTTGAAGATGAATTTTTGTCCCCTTGAATATCCCTTCAATGGAGTCTCCAAAAAATTCCAATCTTCTTGCTTCAATTCTTTCATTCCGAATCACGATTCTTGAAAGTATATACGAGTTTTTTATATTTTTCTTTTAAAATATGTCCATCTCCTTCTTGCAAGATGAATAAAAAGAGCCTCCAAAACTTGGTTAAAAACCACACATTCCAATTAGAGGTTGAATTAGAAAAAAGAAACAAAATCTTCATGCCCAGTGACGACCATTGACCGTTGACAGCAATAAAATATTAAGAGTCTAGTTTGATGCCCATTTTTTTGGCAAAAAATGCATGGAATAGTGATTTAATGGAGAATGTGTGGTTAAAATAAAAAAAAATCAAAAAATGTCTAAAATTTAAATATAACAATTATTTTGTTCAAACTAAAGATATTTTGGTCAAGTTTTATATAATTCAAAGGA